>JAECUM010057037.1:0-11329 GCA_016617855.1 Megalonaias nervosa
GTTCAAAGTGTTGAGTCATCAACGTCAGACACATGGGGGGGGGGATTGGCTGAGTGGTCTAAACTGCTCACCGTTACGGATCACTGCCATCTCACCTCTGTTGATAAAACGTTTCATCGACTTGAAACGTTTGCCCAAAACAAATCCTAGACCTGGGGAATTAAGACTGTATAACAGATTAAACTCAAAGGTTTATATTTCGCGTTATATTTATCCAGAACTTTTAATTTAATGATCTTGATAATCTGAGCTGGGTAGGCATCATAATTTGAGATGCTTGAGGACCTCCTCTCTCTCTCTCTCTCTCTCTCTCTCTCTCTCTCTCTGGCCATATGTTCAGGTCACTTCTTGGAGTATAGAACATTTTTTCACCAACTTCCTCTCCCGATGCATCGTTCAAAGTCACGGGCGAAAATCCTCTACGTTCTCTTATGGGATCGTGGTTGCCTCTGACCAGATTGCCTCATTTCAAGAGAATGTACATAACAAAAGAACCCATCAGCTACAATACATCGAAATAGCCACTTACCCATCAGTGAAACTGACTCATTTACCGATCGATACGTGACTGTATTTGGAAGAGAAACTTCTGACTGATTCATTCAACAACATGGAAGGTCATGTCGAGTCAAGATTGCTAAAAAATGTGCTGCAAAGCACCAATCCAGTCTGGCGATTCTTGACCATGATAACTCATTCATCGGGGTAAATGCATAGACGTTGTGTATTACTTCTCACTGTTCTCATTTGCAACTTGCCCTCCTTAAACGTTCGTTAATAGCGCAAATAAAATGGCCAGTGTCTATAAATCTGTCATAGATAGACAGACAGACGGCTACTGTCATTCAAAACTCGTAGATTCACTACTAATAAATACACTGACCACTGGGAATACCATCGGGTCAGATGGATTAAGGCCGATGACCTTGTCCTTCACAGACTGTGAAGAAGATGCACTTTGTATTTCAGAATATTTCTTGGTATACTTTCTGATATGTCTGAACTACCTATCGTGTAGAGAGTGACCGTTACATGCTGTGAAGTGTGTTTGTGTGTGTGTCTGTGTGTGTCTTTGGTAGGTATTAGTTCAAAATAGCACATGAAGTGTGTGAGATATTCCATAGGTACCGCCCCCCCCCCCTTACTTGGTTTATTTTGTCACATTACGAGCTTGCAAATATAAATTCAGACCCCAAAAATGAACAACACTAACAAAACTACAGACCACAAGCTATTGCGGCACGCTTTTAATTTCCAGGCCAACATAGGCAGGAGCAGCCAGTCTAATTTCCTATGAGCAGTTAGCAATTTCAATGCATTAACCACCTTGATCTGGTCCTGGCTATGGTCTCAGTGGAAATGTCTTTTCTCTTTTTCAGTTTAACTACGAATGATATGTTTTGAGCCTTTCATTAAACCTTAAATCCTCCTTCCTACATTATTTAGTATTTTATTTTTCATGTTCTAAAATGTTCAGTTGTGTTTTGCAACCTCGTATAAGACTCTTTGTAAGCAACTGATTATTATGTTTGGATTGGTGCTTTGCGGCACAGTAAAACCAGTAGGTTATTCATTGCCGAGGCAGCTGGAATAAAGTACCTTGCCCAAGAAAATCTCCCTCCTCCTCACCCCTATCCCCATCGCCACTGTGACTCCTGCCTTGAAGTCATGCGTCGGATGTGGGGGGGGGGGGAGAGGGGAGCTTTTAGGTTCAGGTTATAGGTTTTAATTCTAATCCTGATGCATCATGTTTTACGTGTTTTACTAAATTATTAGAGCCTTGCAATGCAAGTATATCTTTTCTGTGCATTTATTGTATGTTGTCATATGTCGTTCTTATGATTGTTAATACACCTGTCCGTTGGGTCGGTGGTTCTTTCCGGGGGATTTCCCGGTTTCTTCCTCCACCATTAATACTGGCCGCCATGTATAGCCTATCGTGTGCT
The DNA here is from genome assembly GCA_016617855.1 of Megalonaias nervosa. Classification (NCBI taxonomy): domain Eukaryota; kingdom Metazoa; phylum Mollusca; class Bivalvia; order Unionida; family Unionidae; genus Megalonaias; species Megalonaias nervosa. The sequence goes on from JAECUM010057037.1 coordinate 1,947, forward strand.
GAAAAATGGCGTTAAGCCCTACAACAACAACAACAACAACACCTGTCCATGTTTTTTTTTTATCGGCGGATGATACAGTTGATTGCGCATACCAACGTGCATCAATCTATTTTACGTTGTTGGACGAAATTTCTGTTGCGTCCCATATATTACTTAAATGAAGAAGAACGTGGACCCTAAATGGACCAATTTCCCTCAAGATGAACAACAATAAAAATTTCAGTATAGCAGCTATGAGGAACTAGGTAGCTGCTAATGCTTAATCTCGAACCCTTCAAGAACAAACGTGTCCATGCCAGAATTTTCCCCATTTTCATGCAGAATGAAATCACGCATTCTTGCCACCGCTTTAAATAACCAGATAGAAGTAGAGAAAACAAAATAAAATATGTATCGTTAATTAAACATTTATTCCTTGGGAAATCATACGAAACTATTTAATGCTACATTAAGGACATGTGGGAAGCGTGGTGAATCATCCCTCACCCCTTTTAATGCGATAATATACTTTGTAATAAATAATACTACATTAATGTTTCTTTGCTTGTCCAGTCTTATTTACCATTTAGGGGTGTATTTCGTTACATTTGTATTACCAATGAATAGGAAACCTCAGCTTTATATCACCATCACCACCACCACCACCACCATCATCATCATCATCATCATCATCATCATCATCATCAATCCCTTAATCCAAGAGGTCGTTGGGGCACCACAGATGACTTGACAACCAATTCTCTACATTTTTCCCTGTTCTCTACTGCCCTTTGGGAATCTCCAAATCCCATGTCTGTCCACTCCTTAATTTTGTCTCCCTACTTCTTTTTCCGTCTGCCTCTTCTTTTGCACCCTCGCACTGTGCCTTGCAAGATTGTCATTGCCAGTCCAGATGATCTTGAGACATGACCGTACACGTCAGTTTGCGCTTTTTAAAGTGGTCAAGAGGTCTTCATAGGGTCCGATGTCTCGTTGGACCCTGTTGTGGACATCTTTGTTAGTTACATGGTCAATGTATGAGATGCTTAAGATCTTGCGGTAGCATCTTATTTCATAGGTTTAAATAATTCTTTGTAGATCTGATGTGAGCATCCATGTTTCACAAGCATACAGAAAAATGGATATGAACCAAGAGCGATGTTGGTATCTTTCCGTATTGGTCTCAAAGTTGTTATTGCTGCTGTTGTCTGGGCAATCCTGCAAAGTAGTTCTGGTTTGGGATCATCATCTGTGATAACTGATCCCAAGTACTTGAAGCTTGTGACTCTTTCCAGCTTCTGTCCACTGACCTTTATTTCTGCACTAATGCCATGGTGTTGTTTGTCATCAATTTGGTGTTTTCGTCGCTGATCTCCTTACCGTATGCTGTGGAGGCTGTGTCGAGGCGCTCAACCAAGTCAGCCAGTTTTTTTCATCTCCCCCTAAGAAATCAATATCATCTGCGAAGCGAAGGTTGGTGATTGTACTTCCTCCGATGCTGACAGCTCCCTTGTGGTCATGCAAGGTATCCTCCATGATCCTTTCCAGGAAAATGTTGAAGAGTGTTGGTGACAGCTTTATATCACCATGAAATAATGAAATGTCACGTAAGCTTTATATCACGTCTTTGCACTTCATTACTTTTGACCTTAGTTGTCTAGAAATAAGTTTCGAATGGCAAAATTGCAATATTAAATCTTGGACATCAAAAGAAGAAGTAGCTGAAGTTCAGATCCAGTCTGTAACTATTGCCGTTTCTAGAAAGAACATGCACTGAACGTACAATCACACGTTTCTTAAGACGCAGATATATGACCAGTTGTGTGGGAAGAGTCATGTTTCATTAAGTATATTTTTCTAATCAAACGTTTTTCCTTGGAAAGTGTTAATTAATGAATACCGATTATACTAATGAATTATTTACGAAATAATAATCAGAAGAATTAAAACCTGGATAAATTGAGTCCAGTAAGGTAGCGCATAAAATGGCAAGCAAGCCCTTCTTTTCACATAGAAAAACTCCCGAAGAAAATCTATTTCAAAGATCGGACATTTACCTCCGTCTATAAACATGTACCTTTTTACGCGGCTGTATGTTTTAATATCATCACAGTTGTTTCTTGGTCTTGGGTCGGCAAAAGAGCTCGTCTAAAAGTAGGGTTTTAACATCATCAGGAATAAGGAGGTTAAATAAACGTTACTGTATGCTCTATTTTGTATCTGGTGGAATTTGTTTTCCTTATTAAGGACGAGGAATTTTCATTTGACAATAAGGAATATGTATATAGATAGGCAGAAAAAATTAGAGAACAAAAGTTTTCCCTGGAAATAGAATTGCCTGGTTATTAAAAAATCCAAATCGAACTGCGCACGCCTAAAGACAACACCTGAGTTTGAATTCCATTTTGATGTTGGAAAAGTGCCACTCCCAAGGCTTGTTTTGCAGAAAGTGTATACATTGAAACGCAAGCATGAACCCTGAAGCTTTATTTGACTGCCCTGTTGGAAATGACATAAAAAAGTATCAGTGTTAAATTGCAGTCAATACTATGCATGCAAGAGAATATTCCTATGGTTATCTGAATCTTAAATTCATATTCGTTTGCTGGAATTGTTATTTTATTTTTCGTCTTATGTCAAGCAGACTTGGTGCCCATCAACGTACATTGATCGTGCTAAACATCAGTAATGTAGCTCCTCATTTATTTCCTGTCAGTTTGAATCTTATCTCTTCACGAGTCTCTAGCTCCAAATGTAGCGAAAGGATCTCGCAGATAATCTTTGGATTCGTCGCTAAATTTTCATTATGTGCATACTTTATCGAGCCAACATTTCATTTATTTCCCGTTTCTGAACAATACATTTTATTCCGCTTCTGAACAAAACAATTTATCCCGCTTCTGAACTAGACATTTTATTCCGCTTCCGAACTAGCCATTTAATTCCGCTTTTGAACTAGACATATTATTCCGCTTCTGAACTAGACATTTTATCCCGCCAATGAACTAGACATTTTATTCCGCTTCTGAGCTAGACATTTAAACCCACAAAACAGACTAGCCTGCTCCCATGATTTGATAATTTATGCCTAAAGGAAACCGTAATGACGTAAGAAAATAAAACGCAGTGGTGACCTTTCCGTAGTCCCATCTGTTTCTTTTGTGTATAGGGTGTTGACATTTAGCACTTGACATAGAATTTTATCAGCAGATGGACTGATAGGTCGTTTATTCTGCGAGAGACAGATAATAAACAATGAGTGTGTGGGAAGATTCTATACAATGGATTGACAGAGACTGGACGTGTCTTCTCGGTCAAAAGATGAGTCTGCACAATTCAGTTCATTACTTGCAAGCCACTGGAAATCCAGAGTTTATACAGGGAGAACGTCCAAGGCAATTAATGTCCAAGAAGAATAAGGAATGGCTTATAATAACTTTCATTTTAGCTACGCCATTTTATTCTTCCCCAATAGCTCCTTTCGCAAGGCTTCTGGTCATCTGTAGCGAGTTAAATGTACACTGCTTGGATACATTTACTACGACGAGCTCTGATTTCATAGGCTATATACGCAGATTTTCCCCTAGAATATATCCAATTCTGTATAGACATATCAATAAGTAATAATACGAAATATTCGCACCATAGAAAAACGGTTGCGTGCAACGTGAGCTCTTATTGTAACACGCAGCACGTGCAAAGGAGGACCAGGTATGGACATCGCCATCCCTGCAGAGTCTGGACTTAATCTTAAGTTTAGAATCAAATAATCTGACTGATTGAAATTTATGTCTGATTATAAAAACATAGACCAATCAATTTTCTCAACACTAAGTAACTTTCATATTGCTGTGCCGTAAAACAAGATACCAATCAGATAAAAACAACCAGGTTTCATTTTACCCAATATAGTTTAAAAATAAATCTTATATCAATATTAAATGATGGACTTAGCTGAATTTAATTCGAACATAATTTTTGACTAATTTCCTATATCGTCCCGGGCAAGCGTTCCAATTCGAGCTACCCCCCCCCCCAAAAAAAATAAAAAAAATAAATAAATCAACACTGCAAACTATTGTAATGAGAATAATAACTAAACGTAGATATTTCAATCAGAAAACTATATGCTTATGTAAGTAAAATACAGAATAAGATAATAAGATCTGCGAAACGATTCGCCCCGGGCGGTCGGTCGGATCGCCCGTCCTCAACGACGAAGTTGCCATATAAAGCTTATTATGTGCTGAAAAATGACAAGCCATAACGTGACGGGGAGACTTGGATTCTGGTTTAAGCAGGAAGACGACAAGCAGTACACAGTGTAGTAAATAGATACTCTCTGCTTCAAAAGTTAAAATGCAGTAATCTAACTTATGGTACATTATAATATGATTATTATAGGCGGAAATCATCCTGCAAAAGAGATAAATTTATTTCAAAAATTCAGCTCAAGGGAGGTAACTGCTTCAACTAATGCCCTGTTTGTAAACCTTGGTTTGCTTAGCTGATAATGGCTGCTTAGTGGTTATTATATTATATATATTCATTTACCCATGCCTACGGAATGTTACGAACATCTTCAACCATATACAAAATATGTAAGGAGGCATAAAAAGACGGTTAAAACATTCCGCACATCCCAGTAAACTAACATAACTAATATGATCACAATAGATTTCTTGGGCAATTGATACGCAGAAAAAATCATTCAACACCTACATTGTATCTGTCTCCTGTTTCCTTTATCAGTTAAAACCTGATGGAGAGACTTAATTTTGCATACATAAAGCCGTAGATCCCATCCGTTAATTACCTTTTGTCATGTCGGGTATGCTAGCGTTTGAAATTAATGCCAGCCTGCCGGTTTGAGACTGATAGTCTGCAGGTCGTGTCGGCCAAATAGTTCAAGTAGCTGAACGTACGACCAGTTTGAAATGCTGCAAGACTAGCAAAGCGAGTCCGGAGGATAAAGAAATGTTCTGGAGTAGAAATAACTGTTTTTAGCTGTTGATCTTTTAGTCCAAAAACACAATTAGGATAGGGGAAACATTTCTGTATTATCAATTAAATTAAATTACACTGCCTAGACACCCCCACTTCCTAGTACCTAACAAAGCAAATCCCATTACTGTCTGAATTAGTCATTAGGATTCTGATTGGAACGTGTGCTACAATTTCAAGATGTGTTTGTAAATTATGATGATTTTTCAATGAAATGGTGGAATTTTCACTATTTTTCATTTGTCTTCTAATTGTAAGATGGGGTCGACTAGAAAATATATAAAGAATAAACGTAAAACCACCTACTCTACGTGATTTTTTTTTTTTTTTAAACCATTCATTTTGAAAGGTGGAATGGAAATTCGGATCACCTGGAAAATGGAGTAAAGTACACTACATAAGACACTGCTCTATAAAAAAACTAGCCTGGTTCCCTACTTCGTATGCTCCCTGCGTTGAACTCCGCTATACAAAGTCAGGCGAACGCGAGGGTTGAATGTGACGATATTTCGTCCAATATAGTACAACCCGACTGCAACAGGTAATTTTTAAAACATTCCATTTATAATCAATTTAACCGCTCCAGTGGCCTAGTGGTTAGAGCGTCCGCCTCGGATGCGGGAGGTCGCGGGTTCGAACCCCGGCCGAGTCATACCAAAGACTAAAAAATGGTACTAACAGCTGCCTCGCTTGGCGCTCAGCATTAAGAGGTTAGTGTTAGGACTGGTCGGCCTGGTGTCAGGATAATGTGACTGGGTGGGACATCATGCCACATGTCTGCGGTATGATGCCCCAGTGCTAGACATTACTATAAACTGTCACACTGCAGAAATCGTAGCGATATGACTGAAAAATTGTTAAAGCTATGTTAAAAAAAACTAAATCACACCCACAAATCACACTTTATATCAATTCCTTGATATCTTTTACACCAGAATTGATTTAAGGCGACAGATGACAGCTTTGTTTGCCAAAGATTAAGACCAAAATACTATCTCTTTCTATGAAGGCAGGCGGTTGGGGTAAGAGGCGTGCCAAAATTTTTATCGAATCTTCATGGTATTAAGTTAAATAAATTAAATATTCACTTGTATTAATGAGAACTTTAAACTTATTGTATGTTTCATTAATTTAATTTAATTTAATTAATTTAAAATTAATTTTTACAAAATCACCAGGACATTAAAATTTGTATCATATTGAGGCAAGTAATGAGCCTTGCCTAAGGACACACAATGAAAATAATGTATGTACAGTATATATCAGTATTAATGTAACATTGTTCAAGGAGTGGCATAGTTATAAATTATAGCATTACTCCACCCAAAATTAGTTCTGGATCCCCCTCCCCCCAAAAAGGTTGTTTGATGGTAATTTCAGCTCCAACTCCCACTTGCGAGGGTTACTTGGGCGGTTGCTAAGCCACTTTGTTTAAGGAATCAATTGCAAATGGAATTTTTTAGGTGACAGTCACATCCCTAATAGAAGATGGTTGGTGTGTGTATGTGTGTGTGTCTGCGTGTGTGTGTGTGTGTGTGTGTGTGTGTGTGTGTGTGTTTGGGATTTTTAACGTAGCTTTCACAATTTTTCAGTCATATCGCTACGATGTCTGCACTGTGGCAATTTATAGTTATGTCTAGCACTGGGGCATCATGCCGCAGACACGTACCATGATATACCACCCAGTCACATTATCCTGACACTAGGCCAACCAGTCGTAACATTAACCTCTTAATGTTGAGCGCCTAGCGAAGCAGCTGTTAGTACCAATTTTATAAGAATTTGGTACGAAGATGGTTGATGTTTTGGTCTTAATGTTTGTCAAAATCTGGATTGTTATGAACGATACATCAATGACAATGTACACTTGATCAAGGAATCAATTACAAATCTAACTTTCAGATGATGTAATCTCAGAGACACTTATTTGACAAAATATCGTAACCCCCATCCCCCTCTTTTATATAAAGGAGATAGTATTTTGGTCTTAAATCTTTGGCAAATGAAGGCTGTCATCAATTGCCTTACGTCAATTCCTACGTGAAAGGTATCACGGAATTTATTGCAAATGATTTTTTTTTTACATGATGCGGTCGGAATGTACAATATTGGGCCAAATATCGCTACATTCACCTCTTGTGGAATAGGGTTGCTATTTCGATCCTAATACTTGGCAAAGTCTGAAGTGTCATGTACAAAGAGATATCAATATCGATGTAAAATTGATCAAGAAATTTATTACAACTAGAATATTTTAGATGACATAGCGTGAAGTGTGCAATTTTTGCAAAACAATCGTTACCCTCACCCACTCGTCAAAGAGGAGTGATATATTCGTCGTAATCTTTGGATATATTTAGGCTGTTGTACATCACCTCACATCAATTTCAACGTAACATTTATGAAGGAATCGATTGGAGAAAGACGTTTTGAGATGATGCTGTGTAAAATGTGCAATATTAACAAAATATCGTTGTGTGTACCCTTTTCCTTCATTTTCGCATACTAGTAAAAATATTTGTAAAAATAATTATATGACCAATTTGGTGGTTAAGCTTGAACACAAGATAACGACTGCTATTGTTCAAATCAAAAGTATCATTAAAGTTCACATAGTGTCACTAACAAACAGAATATTAAAGGAATACATGTGCATCAGTTAGATTAACCAGATCTGTCCAAATGAGACCATTTGTTTGGTCACGTGACAATATGGCGTCGGCGTTCGCCTGACTTCGTATAGCGGATTGCACAGCAGGGAGCATACGAAGCAGTGAACCAGATCTTAAACCACTGCGTGTACCCTTTGTTTGTTGTCGTCGTCTTGTGCTGTTATCTTTGTCTTTCTTTTGTTATGAACACCCATAATGTGTGTACATATTTTATGATTATCGATTGTAAGAGTCATTTTGCAAACAGAATATTAAATAGCTAATTTTGTTCCATGATTGTGGGTTTGTACTTTAAGATAATGTCGTTTGGTTTGTAAACATATTGATTTAAATATTCTTTAGTCTACCTGATTTCCGATTGGTTGTCTGCTAAAAATTCAATGAATGACCTGACCTTGTTTAAAAAGTAGAATGTTCTGATAATGAAGTTATGACCCCCATACTGGTTCTGTTATTATGTAATAGTTTTTTTTTATATAAGGGTTGTTTACCTTAGAATTATTCATCCCTATATTAAACATTCGTAGTGAAATCAATCTTTGAGTTGTGTTCAGTTATTGTTGACAGGATTTATTTATTTCAATTATTCACTGGAATCACAAAGTGATCATTAACTGTAGGATAAATTCATTCTTTTGGTATTACTATGAATTAATTTAAAGACATTCAGGATTATATCATTGTGATTCATCAAGACTGTTAACATATCGCCACATTCCATGCTATAGGTACCTAGGCACATTCAAAGACTGGAATTCATTCATTCAGAACACTACTGGAAATCATCTGGAATACTCTCTACTTTTGGACTTGTCGTTGAACGTTTAGGACTATTTTGAATTTAATTAACAATATTGTAAGTTACTTTTAATTTCACTTTTATGGTAGGGAATTAAATTATTTGTTAAATTTGACAAAACTTATTGGTTTTTGCTCTTTTCTTTTACTTAAAGATAATAATGTTTTAACACTTTTCTCTTTTATCTTGTAAGAAAAAGGGAATTAAAGGAACACTACAACATCTAAATTTACGCTCAAGTAAGAGGGAAAATTCACTTTACTTGTCCTTTTCTATTCTACCTTTCTTGAACCGCTAGGCAAAAATGAGAAAGGGAATTTCTGTAAAGTGTATAGTAGAAAAAAATGTTGAATTAATGGATGATTTTACGTATACGAATACAAATATCTGCAAGATTCATACTGAAGACAAACAACCTGAGGCCACATAGAGAGCAGTCCGGGGTTGGAAAAAATATTAAGACATGATTAATAACAAGATTGTCTGGGACTGATTTTGAGAGAATCGCGTTAACTTCACTTAATAATTTCCGAATTAGATATCCCAGCGACCTGCGAATCTTTGTCTCGAGTTGTTCTTGGTGTTGTTGTGGGTTTAACGCCATCTTCCACATGGCGGCCAGTATAATTTGTGGAAGAAGAACGCGGCAAAACCCGGTAAAAACCACCGACCCATGAAAAGGTACTAGCAAGCTTTTGAAGATATCCCCACTGGCTGAGCACGAGAGTCGAAGCATGCGGACAGAAGCGAGATGATGAGATGGCAATGATCGGTAAAGGCGAGCGCTTTAGACCACTCGGCCGCCCGGGCCCCATTCTCGAGCAGTAGCGTGATCTCGCATAAGCTGCTGAAATTTCAAAAGGATAATAACACATGCCGCCTTCCTATTGCTTATATTATATATATATATATATATATATATATATATA
>JAECUM010057038.1:0-21922 GCA_016617855.1 Megalonaias nervosa
ATATATATGTATGTATGTATGTTTATCAATATATAACAATAATCGTCATCGAAAAAGAGATTGTGTCCGTTATTACGTTGAAGACTGACTGCGATGTTTATTTACGTGTAACATTTAAAAAGAGAAGGATATAGTAATCTACTGCAGGCAACGTATTCCAGTGCGAAAATTATGCGCCAAAAATACGAAATGGTGGAAACAAAATTTTTCTAAATAATGATAACAAGTTATTCTTCTTGCATTCAGGGAATGATTCATTCGCACGGCATATGACGTCGCAAAAAAGTCATCAATATTATCTTATACCATTTCACGCTACCGATATTACAGATGTACTATAAATATTTGAGACACGTGTACATTATTCTCTCTCTGACGGCAATGGCAATGTTACATATGGAGGCAGTTACTGACCGTGAATTATCACATATATCAAATAATGCCTTGTAAGACGCTTACCTTCTTTTCTTCAAACCAGCAATAATGATGATGCTAATGATAACGGCAGCGACACACATTCCAACAACTGATCCCACTATCACCGTCATATCTTCCATGGATAACTTTAGTGTCAGCTTTTCAGACGAGTCTGCAGTATGAAAACTACACCACGTTTGTGTGTTCATCACAACAACAAAGAACAAGCAGGAAAATCTTATTTAATGGAACAGTTAAAAATTTCTACATTTTTTACTGAAATGTATTGATTTCGGCAACCTGAGGAGAACGTAATAGACAAAAAACAGAACAAGCTCCTTTTCTATTTTCGTTGAGTAGTCATCCTTTGAGTTTCCTAGGGATAGCGTTTACTGCCAAATTAGTATTCATGGTTTCAAATGACAAATACAAAACATGTTTCTCATCGCCTCCCCATGCAAGCTAATGGTATTCCTAATTCAGTACCTAAGTCATTTGTTAATTTGTGTCATTGTGTTGCCATCCTAAAAATCTATATCACTCCCTCTAACTCACACATTCAAACGAGATGCTTGCATTTTCACGGGAACAGTGCAACTAGGATTGCTTCCCTTTCAGCCTTACTATTACTATTATTGTACGCAATGTGCTGATTTAAATGCAATAATGATATTCACAGTTTGTATCTTTTTAGGGATGTGGATTATAACTTACAATTATAAGTCCTCTGTTGATCCTGTGCGACAATGTCATATCATTGGCAACAGAGGGTGCAATATCAGTTATACGCTTAATCAATGCGGAACATTTAAATAGATCTTTTCAAGTTAAAACAAAAACTACAAGTGCATCATATTTCCTTCAAACAAAGACATTCTTCAAAAATTAAATAAATCTAATCATGCTCACTTAAACACCCAATCAAAATACCAGACGCTGTAAATGACTGTGTCATTTAGCAATTCAACAGACACGTCCAATTATATTTTTAAAACATTTCTACTATTATTAGGTACTTTTAGGTGAAGCTGCCTACACAAAATTGCTGACTTACAGATGGGATGCAATTCGTCGTGCTGTGAGGAACGAACTAGAGTTTATATCATAACACCTAGAAGCTCGGCTGAGTATGAGTGTCTGGCTCAACAAATTTTGTACGGTGTTTTATCAAAGTTGGAGAGGCCTTAAGTTGATTTATGTTTACTTTTTGCTATATATCTCTTCTTGTTGTTGTTCATAACAATTCCGTTAGGAACAACAGCAGACCACAAGGGTTTCTTCTTTTCCAAAGTATTTTCGTGCATGTGTATAGCATGACTGAGACGACAAGACAGAGATAACCAGACTGAGATAAGAACAGTAAGGTTAACAGAAGAGCTAGCTAACACGGGTTAGAAATTTATATCTCATCTGGACAGCTAACCTGGAAAATAATCCTCTATAAAAGAAACGAAAGAAAACTATGACACTTAAAACAATATCATCTTTCCTTCGTACAGTTTAACATTTACTATTTGTTTCACAGGATCAAACTTTTGTGGAAAATCGATAAGTGATATTTAAAATGCACAACAATCGTATCTATGTTATGATTTAGCCTCATCGTTTATCTCATCTAAACTGTCACATAATGTAAACTACTTCTACTTATATTACATCAAAAATCACTGCAGATCATAATCATAATTAGTATTGATACTGATATATCGGAACAAATTGCGGATTAGTTCATAAACATCTGTAAAAAATGTGAAATCATCTCGATTTCAGACATTTCTCAGTGTATAACGTTTACAGAAACAAAACAACGAGTACAATCATACCGGATGCCTCGCACTGAAACATTTCGATATAATTTACAAAGTCACAACATAAAACGTAAATATTTTGAAGACAACATTTTCCAGTACCAAACAACTGCCGGTCCTGAAGTTGATTCATTCCGAGTTAAACAGTGTCCAGCGTTAGATCAATATTACTTGAACTTAATATTAATCAAGGATTCACATGTGAGAGAAATATACCATCAATGAGAGAGCTTTAAATTAATGCCGTCATGCCTATATTTTGAGTGGACCACGACCATACATATATAAATATACAATTGAAAGATCACACGAATATATAGTTTTTGTCAGTGAATTGACAACTTCTCTTAAAGGACCATTGAAAAAATATGACATTGAAAGGGTTTTCTGGACAACAAAGACAAATATAGATTTATATCCTTTTCATTATGATACACCAAACATTCATTATATCATGTTCTTATGTTTGCAAGAATAAAGGATAGCATAGTGTTGCTGTAACTTTTTCTTCCTTAAGTTCTATGTACAGAGGAATACGCTCATGAACACCAGCTTGGTACCTATATGCTAAAATAGAATTTTTAATACAAATGTAACTGAAGACAGCAATAAATGAGTATATATTGTTTAAACACTGGCTGCAATCAGATTGATCTTCCTATTTATTTATGTGTTGTCTTTCTCTTTTTTTCTTTCTTTTTTTGTCGAACACGTATTCGCCAATGTTATACTATCTGAAGTAATGAAACAAAGACAAGTGTACATGTAGAAAATCCATAAATCCATAATTATACATTTTGCGGGCCTTCTCAAGAATTATTTAGAGATAGGGGAAAAAGTAATTTAGAATTTAGTTACTGCATACCAGTTCCCAGGGAAAGCAATTAGTGTTGTTATAAAGGTCTAAAGCAGCCGTTTTGATAGAAGCTTTTTTATTAAAGCTTGCTCTCTTACTATTTATTTGACCACAGAGTGTGCATCAATGATGACAATTTCCACTAAAATTCTAATTGCTTTTACCATTCAATGTACAATACTTTTGCTACTACTACAGTAAATGTATTGTTCACAATAATCGTAATTAATAGTTATACTAATATCCCCGAACTGGTTGCAGATTCGTTAATAAACTTATTTAGAGAATGTGATATTATCCCAGTTTCAAACATAGGTTAGAATGCAGGACCATTGAAAACATGCGCCATTGGAAGTGTTAGTGGGACAACAACGTCAATGCAGATGGAAGTGTTCTATGCGAAACCCTAATGGTGTGCGCATTGTTATACACTGTATCATATTATGTAACCTTTACATTATCATGCTCTTTCCAGCGTTAATCTAATAGTCTTATCTTTCATACGCTAAAGACAGCATATTGTTGCTGCCTCTTTGGTTTTATTAATTTTATGAACATAAAAATATATAAATACACACCAGCCTAGTACCTATATTCTAACATCGATTCTTTAAAAAGATAACTGAAAACAGGACGAAATGCAAGGACATGGTTTTAATACTACATGTAATAAGCACTTCACTAAATCCCAAAATGCTTCAAGATAGATTTTATATTGTACACATCTATTTCCTTGTTACTGTGAAACTCTCAAAAGCAATACATTTGGAGTATTTAAACAAAGGCCTATATTCTTATAAAAAAAATGCATGCTTGCTCAAAGTATTCCTCAACACTGGTGGAGAGATCAGGGATAAAATACAATTTTGATTTCAGTTCCCAGAGAAAATAACTGTCGACGCTATAACTGATTAAACCAATCGATTTGATAGAAGCTTCCTTTGATAACATCTTGCTTGTTAAATAATTATTTCACCACAGATTGTGCTCCAGTGATGTAACATTCCAGTAAATTTCCAATTGATCTCAACATTCAAATCAAGCTTTTGTTCCTGATGTTTTATCGCACTGAGACAGACACCTACTAGAATAAGCACTCAACATGTATATCGCTTGCGTTTGAGTTTTGTATGAATTATTTTACTAACCGTGTGGGCATGTATCGCCCTGCCATCCTTCCTGACATCCCATACTGCAGCGACCATCCACTACTGAACAGGTTTCGTTACCGTTCAAACACAGGCCACATGTATATCTGCATCCACTTCCGTAAGTTCCCTTTTCACACCCTGTTTATACAATCATGAAAGTAATTTAGTAATCTGACTGTAAAGAGGATCGAGACAGTATTGTGTATATTGTTTTCTTCTAATATCCTAAACGTTTCCTCGTTCTCATTCCATAACATTTCTTCTTGAATTTATTAGCACGTATCGGAATTGTGAATCATTTAAGGACAAGGATTTCGTTTAATACAGTAGTTCAAAGTTTCAGTCGATTATTGCTTCTACATTTTTTCTACATCTGCAGGTTCTTAAAAGAGGGACATTTGATTTTATTCACGATGTGGTGTCATGCTTGTATTTACTTTATTTTGTGAGGAATTAATATGTTTTGTCCTTGCTAGTGATCGTTCTTTTCACTACAAAAGCGTTTCACCGGTTTACAACAGTCAAATAAACCAAACATACTCTTCCGCCCTAGCGGAAGTTCTTTTCTTATACAACATTTAACTACAGCCAAGATATGGGTCCTGAGACATTTGTACATGTACAAGTGTTGAAACATAAATAAGGGGAAAATGTGATCACTCTATGTGTACAATGCTGCATTTCTGCTATTTCTCGAGTCTTAAAAAGCATTGTATTTGATGCAATCAATATACAAAAATGAATGACACTCATCACAATTAGAAACAATTATGTATTTGTGTGTTGGTAACCATTTTATTTAGTAACTCAACTGACACATCGAGTCACAGACTTATTACATTTCTACTTATATTACGTACTTTAAGCTGACACTGACCTGTCCCCCTGCGGGTCGGAGGTTGTAGAATTGGCTCAACGTGATTCGCTCCGTATTGTAAGAGGCAACTAAGTAGAGGCAATCTGTTTGCCGTGGGTTGCGACCCGTATCGGAGGAGGAAAGGATCCTGGTAGTTTAGCAGAGGCTTTCCGATGCAATACACTACTTTGGCCTCTACTTCTTCTAGACAGGTGGTAGGGATGGGCCCGGTCTCGACAAATCGGCTGGTCACGCCGAGCTCTAGAAGGTCTTTATTGATCCGCTGACTTTCATTATCTTTCTCGTTGCATATCTCTTGATACCACCGTTGTGCCTACATTCTATCCCTGTAACCTTCTCTTTCCCAAGTTTTTGAAGAGTTCCTAGAAGGCGGTGGCTCAACGGGTCAATCGGGAGGTAATTTTGCCGACTTAGTATGTCTTACGGAATGAATCAGGAGGTGATTTTACCTACTGAGTATAACATATGTGTATCCATGGCACCTGAAAAGCGTCCTCTTGTTGGGCTCCTTGGTGGGCAGGGAGCACGGGTGCTGAATTTTAAACACACAAACATGGATATTTCGAAAATAATTAACTCAAACGTACCAAAACTGGATTTAACATAGATGACGAACCATGTAGTATGGATTACTTTTCACGCTTCATGGTTATACAATCTAAACACGATTAAAAACCGCTTGCCTCACTCTCTCCGTTTTTTATTGAAAAGACAATTAAGGGCTTAATTGGTACACCAAAAAGTATCAAGAAGTTGAAATCGGGCTGCTTGCTTGTTGAATGTGAGCGGCATGGTCAGAGAGAGAATATCTGGAGAATGAAAACGTTCTTCAATATTCTGGTGTCCTCATTCGCTCACACAACACTCAGTACGTCCAAAGGCGTGATTAGCTGTCGGGACTTGGCTGGAGTAAGCGACAAGGACATGATTGAAGGGATGAGAAACGAAGATGTCACTGCGGTTCGCAGAATATGAATTAAACGTAACAACAATATGCAGGATACCAACACATTTGTACTCACCTTCAACAAACCAACAATACCCAGAATGGTCAAAGTTGGCTTTCTGCAAGTGAAGGTTGAGATTTACATACCTAACCCCCTTCAATGCTATCTATGTCAGAAAAATGACCATCACTAAGACCGATGCTCAAAAAGCCAAATATGTGGCCGATGCGGAGACCATTCTCATCAAGAATCTTAGTTTAGAGCAACTCCGCATTATGTTACCTGTGGAAAGGAGCACCACGCCAGTTCCAAGAATTGTGATAGATGGAAACAGGAGAAGGAAATACAGAGTGTAAAATGCACAGCTAACATTCCCTATCCAGAGGCCAAAATACTTGTACAGGCAAAAACATCCGTTCCTGGCCCATCCTTCTCCACTTTAGTGAAGAACAATCCCAAAGCAACGAAGGACGCTCAAACACAGACAGATCCATGCACCAAAGCAGGATCTGACTCAGATGACGAAGCATGTGGTGTGGATTCATTTCCACGCTACATGGTGATAGAGTCTAAAGATGCCTCAAAACCGCTTACTGTACTCTCTCCGTTTCTTATTGAAAAAACAATTACGGGATTGATTGGTACACCAAAAAGTGTTAAAAAGTTGAAATCGGGCTGCCTACTTGTCGAGTGTGAGCTACGAGGTCAAACAAAAAACATCAAGAAAATGAAAACTTTCTTCAATATTCCAGTGGCCTCGTTCGCTCGCACAACACTCAATTCGTCTAAAGGATTGATTCACTGTCGTGACTTGGCTGGAGTCAGCGACACGAATATCATTGAAGGAATAAAAAACGAAGGTGTCACTGCAGTCCGTAGCATACGTATTAAACGTAACAACAATCTGCAGGACACCAACACCATTATACTCACCTTCAACAAACCAACAATACCCAGAGTGGTGAAAGTTGGCTTTCTGCAAGTGAAGGTTGATGTATACATTCCAAACCCACTTCGATGTTATAAGTGTCAGAAATATGGTCATCATGAAGACCGCTGCTCAAAAGGCCAAATATGTGGCCGATGCGGAGATCATTCTCACCAGGAATCTGAGTGTAGAGCCACTCCGCATTGTGTCAACCGTGGAAAGGAGCATCAGGCCAGTTCCAAGGATTGTGATACCTGGAAACAGGAGAAGGAAATACAGAGGATAAAATTCACTGTTAACATTCCCTACCCAGAGGCCAGAAAGCTTGTACAGGCAAAATCGTCGCTTCCTGTCCCATCCTTCTACGCTGTAGTTAAAAACAATCCCAAAGCAACGAAGCACACTCAAACACAGACAGATCCACCCGAGTCAACATCAAGGTCTAACACCCACGCCCCCCAATACCAAGCACAAAAAACCACGGCATCTATCCAAACAACTTTTAATAATACCCTACCACCGAAATCACCAAAGTATAAAAATAGATCTCAAGGAAATAGGCAGGAAAAGGGGTCAGATGACCCCATCAAACTCTATAATTGGTTTGGAGACATTGCGAGCATGGATACAGAAGAAACTGTTACATGTTCTCAAAGCAGATCCAAACCAACCAACAAACAAATCATCCCCGTACTTCCTCCAGAGAAATAACCACACAGATTGTCTCCGCGAAAAGTCTGAACTAGCTTCACAATCTCCACTTTAAACTTATAATGAAGAAGACCATCATACAATGGAACTGTCGAGGACTCAAAGCCAATTACAATGATATTCTTCTGCTTTTCAATGAATATGATCCTGCAATCCTATGCCTTCAGGAAACCTTTTTAAAAAGATACGGATAACATCACACTTACAAACTACTCCCTGTTTAACACTTACTTTCAGAATGTTGACAGGGCCTCAGGAGGAGTTTCTTCTGCTGTGAACAATAGAACCCCTCATGGCATCATCCCATTAAACATAAATTTGCAAGCCATTGCTCTGAGTGTCACTTTACGTCGAGTGATTAAAGTTTGTTCTATTTACATACCACCAAACACCAACCTATTACCAAATGAATTAGACACACTTATTCAACAACATGTTTTTACTTGGTGATTTTATTGCCCATAACATTTTACGGTGATCAAACTACATAAGCGACAGGGGCAAGATGGCTGACGATTTCATTACTAGACACGACTTGTGTCTATATAACAGCAAATCTCCTACGTACTTACACCCAGGAACGGGTACATACACGTCTATCGACTTGACAATTTGTTCTCCTTCGCTACTTTTGGATTATAATTGGAAGGTGGCTGATGACCTTCACAACAACGATCACTTTCCAGTCTCCATTTAAAATATTAACTCTGCAATTGATGACGCAGTTCCACAGTGGAATTTAAAGAAAGCCGACTGGACCGAGTTTGAAACACTTTGTACAGCTAGGCTTAACAAGGATACCGTTCTAAACGACAGCGACCCTACGCGTCATTTTACTTCCGTCTTAATTAAGGTTGCAGAGGAATCCATCCCTAAGTCTTCATCAAACTATAGAAAAATCACAAAACCATGTTTCAACAAAGAATGTAAAGAAGCCACTAGACAACGCTGAGAAGCACTGAAAGAATTTAATAATCGTCCAACGCCCGAAAATTTAGCTCAGTACCGTATTGTTCTTTACTCGCCGCACTATCAAAGAAAGTAAAAGAGCATCATGGAAAAAAAAAACAATATGTTTCAACATTAAATTCTCGATCCTCTATAAAGAAAGTTCCGGACAGGACCGGCAAAATAAACGGAAAAGGAAAACACAATTCTCTCCGAAAACTGAAACTAAATAACAAGAAATTCAATTCCGAACATGAAATAGTTAATATAATTGCTGATAGTTTCTCTAAAAATTCCTCATCGTCTAATTATTCAGAAGCTTTCCGACGATTAAAAGCTCAAAAAGAAAAGACACCGTTGAAAGTCGCATCGAATAACTCGGAAAGTTATAATCAACCGATTTCATTATTCGAGCTAATGGAATCTTTGAATAAGGCCCATGATACATCCGCTGGGCCTGACGATATACACTACCAGTTTTTGTAACATCTACCAGGACCATATCATTAACAGTTCTTCTAGAAATCTTCAATGATTTATGGATCAATGGTGATGTACCAAAAATTTGGAAGCAAGCAACAGCAATACCAATTCCCAAACCAGGCAAAGATAGCGCAGATCTTCCCAACTATAGACCCATCTCTAGCTCCGTATGCAAAACATTGGAACGAATGATCAATTCTCGGCTTGAATGGTATTTGGAAACCAACAATTTAATATCTCCTTTCCAAAGTGGCTTTCGTTATTGTCGTAGCACCAACGATCATCTGGTTAGACTGGAAACATTTATTCGCGACGCTTTTATCAAGAAGGATCATTTAGTAGCGGGTTTCTTTGACTTGGAAAAGGCCTATGACACGACATGGAAGTACGGGATGCTAAATGATCTGCACGATCTGGGTCTAAAAGGCCGTCTTGCCCTCTTTCGTATCAAACTTTTCTCGCAGACAGAGAATTCAAGGTACGAATGGGCTCCACCCTCTCTGATTTGCACGACCAAGAGATGGGAGTGCCCCAGGGCAGTATTTATCTGTCACCCTTTTCAACATTAAAACCAATATCATCACCAAGTCTCTGGCTCCTGGTGTGGATTGCTCTTTACACGTTGATGACTTTCTAATATGCTACCGATCAGAGCACATGCATAAAATTGAAAGACAACTACAGCAGAATATTAACAAGATTCAAAATTGTGCCAATACTAACGGTTTCAAATTCTCGAAATCAAAAAGAGTATGTATGCATTTCTGTCAGTTACGGAGATATCATGATCAACCTAAACTCACGCTGGACAGAACACCAATTCCAGTTGTTGAGGAAACAAAGTTTGTAGGTATTATCTTCGACAGAAAACTGACTTTTATTCCACACCTGAAGAATTTGAAAGCTATATGCTTAAATTCTCTAGATCTACTTAAAGTAGTAGCGCACCCTGACTGGGGTGCTGATAAAAAATGTCATCCTCAGTTCATATAGAACGTTTATTCGCTCGAAATTAGACTATGGTTGCGTTATTTATGGTCCAGCTAGGGAGTCCTATTTGAAGATGCTCGACCCAATTCATCATCAAGGAATAAGATTCGGTCTGGGAGCATTTAAGACATCCCCGTGTGAAAGCCTACTCGTTGAAGCGAAAGAACCACCTTTATCACATCGTAGAGAAATGCTTTCCGCACAGTATGCTCTCAAATTAAGATCAAACCCTCTGAACCCTGCTTTTTCGGCTGTTTTTCAACCCTAATACAAACCCTTATATGAACATAAACCATACGCCATACCTACCTTTGGCATTAATATATTACCATGCCTTGACAGTAGCAAAATTGATCTATCAAAACTTCAGAAAACGTCCGTCTCCGAAACACCTCCCTGGCTACTTCAACAACCAAAAGTGCTTTTTGCGTTACACGATGGAAAAAATCGGAGACAAACCATTCTATCTTCCACAACTGTTATCATGAACTCCAGACCCAATTTTATAACTATACAAGAATATATACTGATGGATTGAAAGATGAGGAAAAGACTGCTGCAGCCATCGTGAGTGGAAAACACACAACACAAGTTCGCTTGCCAAATGGTACATCAATGTTCTCAGCCGAAATTGCAATAGACCTTGCTTTGCAATATATTGAACACAAACGTATTTTAAACAGCATCATCTTCTCCGACTCACTATCAGTACTTCAGTCACTACATCATAAAAACTGGAGAACCCATTAATAGCCAATATGGTCCTCAAACATACTAAGCTGAGTACCTCCTACAATATAGTATAATGCTGGTTACCCAACCGTATTGGCATTAAAGGTAATGACAAAGCATATCGCGCTGCTAAAATAGCCCTATCACTAGAGCCATCTGATTTTAAAATACCGTATACTGATTTTAAACCTAGTATCAAAGAATGTTTACGTCAGAAATGTCAGGCCTCATGGAATGATGCCGTGAATAACAAACTCCTTCTTACAGAGCCGTCCGTAGGGAGGAGGTAGTCATTGAAAGAATTCTAATTGGTCATACTTAACCCACTCCCACATACTAAAAGAAGACCCACCAGAGTGCATCTCTTGCAACGAACAATTCACCGTTAAGCACTTTATGTTGGAATGTTTCGACCTCCAACCTACGTGTGATCAGTATTACTATGTGCACTACATTACGGAGCTCTTTGATACAGTGAGCGTGTCTTATATTATAGAATTCCTGAAAGAAGTAAACATCTATTATAAGCTATAGCTTTAATGCTATCACCTTGAGCAGTTCTATGTGCTATATATACCGTCCCTAAATTTTAATTACCTTTCATCTGTCTTCATAATCATACGCCATTTATTTTTTCCCGTTGATCGGGAAGCTTTATTTATTTATCACCGTTACCATCTTACCGTTTTACTTTCAACTGTTTGGTTTTGTATCGCTGGTCGATTAGAAACCTTTTACCACTTTTAAATGATCAAACACATATCCTTTGGTATGGCGCTAAATAGCCAAACAGTGCTGGTGCGCCGTAAAAATTCAATCAACGAACCAACCAACCTGACACTGACCTGAAAATTGTACTGACGTACACATAGGATAAAATTCGCCATGATGTGTGGAACGAACTATAGTTTATAGCATAATACTAGAAGCTCCACCTCTTGTGCGTATGTGTGTCTGTCTCTCTCAAAATATTTTCTGTGGTGTGTTATCAAAGTTCGAGAGGGTTTATGTTGCTTTATGAGTGAATTTGTTTCTGTCGGATATCATTGTTATTGTTGTTTGATTTCAAAAACACACCTGCTGGCACAGCATACTACACCAAGGGGTTTTTCTTTTTACAAGTATTTACTATCGCTTACCCAGCATGACTGAGATGATCGGACTGAGATAGCCAGACAGATAAGAAAAGTATCATTAGCAGGACAGCTAGCTTTTTCTACTGCTTGGGTTAGAAATTCAAATTTTTAATGGAATATCACCATCTATTTCGTCTACTTGGCGTACAATCCTGTAAAAACACCCATCTATTTCACTTACAAAGAAAGATATGTCTTTCTTCATACAGCTTCATATCTACTTCTGTTTGCATATGTTCAAACGTCTGCACAAAAGCGACAAGTGGCACTTAAAATAATTACTATTATCTATAATGCATGATTTAGCCGCTGGGATTGTTTGACTTAAACTGTGAGAGACACGTACAATACTTCTACTACTACTACAACAAAATGTACTGCTCATAATAATCATAGCCAATATTTGCACTGATATCCTCGAACTGTTTGCAGATACGTACTTAAGCTTCACTACAGAACGTGAAATTATTTTGGTTCAAGACGAAGGTCAGTGTATACCATTTAAAGAAACACAAAGAAGCAAAATCAATCATGACTCCAATTATTGGATGTGATCGATATCATGTACAAATCAAAACAGGATAAGTAGATATTTTGAGAGAAGTATACTGTTATACCATTTGAAGTAGTTACATATAAACATATGTTTTGTAGAAAAATGCATATTTAGCTAGGTGGCTTCTCAAGAAGAATGGAGACATCAGGGATAAAATATAAATTAGAATTTTGTAAATCAGTACCTGCTCTCAGAGAAAAAAAAAATTGTTGACGCCCTAAATGACACAAACAGCCGATTTGACAGAATCTTACTTTGATAAAATTGCTCTTTAACCATTTATTTGACCAAAGATTGTGCTCCAGTGGTAATAAATTCCACTAAATTTACGGATGTTCTCAACATTGAAATCAAGGTATTTATCGCGATTTTTCAGCGTAATGAGAAAGGTAATTACAAGACTACATTCGTCTGTAACTAAACTCTTTCACTATGTATTTCACTTGCATATGAGTTTTGCATCAAATAACTTACTAACCGCTTTGGCAAGTTTCGCCCTGCCATCCTTCCTGACATCCCATACTGCAGCGCCCGTCCACTACTGAACAGGTTTAGTTACCGTTCAAACACAGGCCACAAGCATACCCGCATCCACTTCCGTAAGATCCCTTTTCACACTCTGTTCATACAATCAAGAAAGTAATTTAGCACTCGGACGGTACATAAGATCGAGGCAGCATGGGGTGGGGGGTCTTCTTGCTTATCTCTAATACCCTAAACTTTCACTCTTTGTGAATATATTAAATTTCTTCTTGAAGTTGCTAACACGTATTGCAACTTTGAACCATTTAAACATAAGTATATTTTAAACAATATATCTTTTCCAGTTTAAGTGTGCAAGTGCATGTGTGATGGTTGAACATGTTAGATACTGAAATGATGGACATTTCACTTATTTCACGATGTGCTTGAATCTCTATATTTACGTTGTTTTGTGTGTTTTTAACGTATTTATATCATATTCTTATCTTTGGTAGACACAAGACAACGTGTTGTTGCTGCCTCTTCGGTTTTATTAATTTTATGTACACAGAAATGTATTCATTTATACCAGCTTGGTACCTATATTATAACATCGATTCTTTGAAAAGATAACTAAAAACAGGATGAAATGCAAGGATATTGATTTAATACTGCATGTAATCAGCACTTCACTAAATCCCAAAATGCTTCAAGATAGATTTTATATTGTACACATCTATTTGCTTGTTATTGTAAAACTCTCGAAAGCAATACCATTTGAAGTATTTAAAAAAGGCCTATATTCTTATATAAAACAATGCATGTTTCTTCAAAGTACTTCTCAGAACTCATGGCGACATCAGGGATAAAATACAATTTTGATTTCAATTCCCAGTAGAAAATAATTGTTGACGCTATAAATTATTAAACCAACCGATTTGGTAGAAGCTTCCTTTGATAACAGCTTTCTCTATAAACAATTATTTGAGCACATATTGTGCTCCAGTGGTGTAACACGCCACTAAATTTCCAATTGATCTCAATATTCAAATCAAGCTTTAGTCCCTGATTTTGTATCGCACTGAGACAGACACCTACTAGAATAAACACTCAACATGGATCTCACTTGCTTTTGAGTTTTGTATGAGCTATTTTACTAACCGTGTTGGCATTTTCTCGCCCTGCCATCCTTCCTGACATCCCATACTGCAGCGACCGTCCACTACTGAACAGGTTTCGTTACCGTTCAAACACAGGCCACATGTATATCTGCATCCACTTCCGTAAGTTCCCTTTTCACACCCTGTTCATACAATCAGAAAAGTAATTTAGTAATCTGACTATAAAGAGGATCGAGACAGTAATGTGTATTTTTTTTTTCATTATAATACCCTAAACGTTTGCTCGTTCTCATTTCATAACATTTCTTCTTGAATTTATTAGCACGTATCGGAATTGTGAACCATTTAAGGACAAGGATTTCGTTTAATTCAATCGTTCAACGTTTCAGTCTTTTATTGCTTCTATATTTTTTCTACATCTGCAGGTTCTTAAAAGAGGGACATTTGATTTTATTCACGATGTGTTGTCATGCTTATATTTACTTTATTTTGTGAGAGATGAATCTGTTTTTGTCCTTGCTAGTGATCGTTCTTTTCACTACAAAAGCGTTTCACCGGTTTACAACAGTCAAATAAACCAAATATACTCTTCCGCCCTAGCGGAAGTTCTTTTCTTATACAACATTTAACTACAGCCAAGATATGGATCCTGAGACATTTGTACATGTACAAGTGTTGAAACATAAATAAGGGGAAAATGTGATCACTCCATGTGTACAATGCTGCATTTGTGCTATTTCTCGAGTCTTAAAAAGCATTGTATTTTTCTGCTGCATGGGTTAGAAATTTATATCTTTTATGGACTATCAACATCTATTTCATCTACCTGGCGTACAATCCTGTAAAAAAATAATTATTTCGCTTACAAAGAATCATCTGTCTTTCTTCATACAGTTTAATATCTACTTCTCTTTGCATATGTTCAAACGTCTGCTAAAAATCGACAAGTGGCACTTAAAATGATGACTATTATCTATACTGCATGATTTAACCGCATGAATTGTTTGACTTAAACTGTGAGAGACACGTACAATACTTCTACTACTACTACAACAAAATGTACTGCTCATAATAATCATAGATAATATTTACACTGATATCCCCGAAATGGTTGCAGATACATTCTTAAACTTAATTACAGAGCGTGAAATATTACGGTTCCAGACATAGGTCTGTGTATAGCATTTAAACAAACAAAAAAGAGCAAAATCATACGTGACTCCAGTTGTTGGAAGTAATTGATATCATGTACAAATCACAACAGGATAAGCAGGCATTTTGAGAGAAGTATACTGTTATACCATCTGAAGTATTTAAATATAAACACGTTTTGTAGAAAATGCATTTTTAGCAAGGTGACTTCTCACGAATAATGGAGAGATCAAGGATAAGATATAAATTAGAATTTTATAAATCAGTACCTGTTCCAAAAGCAAACATTTGTTGACGCTCTAAATGATACAAACAGCCAATTTGACAGAAACTTCTTTTGATAAGGATTGTTCTTTAACCATTTTTTTGACCAAAGATTGTGCTCCAGTGGTGATAAATTCCAATAAATTTCTAGTTGTTCTCAACATTTAAATCCAACATTACATCCCGATTTTTTTAGCGTATTGCGAAATTTACCTGCCAGGCTAAAATTGTCTGTAAAAAAAAACATTCAGCATATATTTCACTTGCATATGAATTTTGCATCAAATAACTTACTAACCGCTTTGGCATGTCTCGCCCTGCCATCCTTCCTGACATCCCATACTGCAGCGACCGTCCACAGTTGAACAGGTTTCGTTACCGTTCAAACACAGGCCACATGTATATCTGCATCCACTTCCGTAAGTTCCCTTTTCACACTCTGTTCATACAGTCAAAAAAGTAATTTAGCACTTTGACTGTAAATATGATCGAGGCAGCATTTGTTTTTTCTTCTGTTAGTTTCTTATACCCTAAACCTTTGCTGTTTGTCACTGGATTAAATTTCTTCTTGAATTTACTAACACGTATTGGAACTCTAAACCATTTAAAGATAATGATTTTTGTAACACTGTATCGTTTCCAGTTTCCGCATTCTAGTGATTTAATGATGTTTGAACAGCGTTATATACTTACAAGATGGACATTTCACTTCTTTCAGTATGTTTTCTTTTAATCTGTCTTTGACTTACGCTAATGATTGATCTCTTTACTAGAAAAATGTTTCACTGGTTTGCAACTTTAAAAGAACAATGAAGTGCTGGCAAGAACGTGTTCTTGCAACACTTGTGCATGTCCACGTGTTACAACAGAAATACATGGGAAAATATTTATAATCACTCAAGGTGTACAATGTTGCATTTGTGCAACGTCTAATCAAATGTTTTAATTTCAACAATTAACTTTGAAAATTAATGACACTGTTCAATAATAAAAACAGATATGTATTTTTGTACAGATAACTGTGCCATTAAGCAAATCAACATACACATCCTGTTAGAAATTAACTTTATTTCAGATGTTATTATGTACTTTTAGCTCACACAGACGCAGATCTGAAAATTCACTGAATTACTGGTTGGATATAATTAGCGATGCTGTATGGAACGAACTATAGTTTATAACATGATATCAAAAATTTCGACATCGCCTGCGTTTGTGTGTCTGTCTATTTCAAAATATGATATCTTGAATACTATCAAAGTTGAACATTTGCTTTATGAGTGGATTTCTTATTGTAATATATATGTTGTTGTTGTTTGATTTAATAACAACTCAGGCACAGAAGACAACAAGGGATTCTTTTTTTAAAAGAAATTCCTAGCGCGTGGACAGCGTGACTGAGACTACCGGACTGAGACAGAGACTTTTCAACGTATTACGAGGGTCAAGTAGATCTTGATTTTTCTGCTGTTCAGGTGTAAACACGGTCTTCATGGTAATTCATTCTTGTTTAAAAAAGAACCGCTGGTTTTTCGTCCTTTACTGTTTGAATTCATCCGATTTTGTAATGCTTCGCCATACTAGTTTCCATTTTGGTGTTTAGGTTTTCTCAGGCTTGTTGCAAAAAACGTTACGTTGGCGAGAATTGGTAATTGCCCTTGCTAATCTTGACGTTTTTCTATCAGCAAACTCCGTGTCTTTTGCATTGGTCATGTCAATTCATCAAGCCTGTCTCCAGGTTGTTGGGCGTGTTCCGTTTGCTCCAAGGTTGCGATGTAGGTCAATTCCGAACCTCTGTTAAATTGAATCCAATCAGGAGTTTTCATACTCTCTTGAGGAATGCAATGTCTCTAGCGATATTGATCTTGAGCTTGTCACTGTTGTTTGAACTCCTTAGATAAAGGATACGATTGCAGCTGCTTTCATTGCATTGACGTTAGTGTTAACTCTTTAGTTTTGACCAAGTAAGCTTTAGTGATCATTGACATTAATTCAATTTTAATTTTACTAACTTATGTCTCTCCTAGTGTACGTACGAAATGAAAGTATATAAGAGAATACACGTATTCAGTTTCAATCTGTGAAGTTGGAAGAGCCAAACAATGTCGCATTTATGATCTTATAAAGGGTAGTTCGAAAATACACATCTTTGAACAAGACTTATGGTGACAATACCGTCTAGTACTCACAAGATAAACGTGATATCTATGTCAGGTGAAAATACACTGTAGCGAATGTCCAAAACGTTAAAGAATGCAATCCACTTAAATAGGATAAAATATGCCCTGAAAAAACGACATGATAGGTTCTATTATTTTCAACAGAAAGATTTTGGTTCTTGAGAGTGTTTCAAGAAAATGAATAAAGTGTAAAATGGTGAGCAGTGAAACATCCATAGCAATATAAGTTGAAGAAACATTAAAAGCACCAGTCCTAGCAAAGAAATACAAATCAAAATAGTAACAAGGAGGTTTTACGACTATATTATCATAAACTAAGTATCTGAAGGAAGCAAAACCAAATAGTTTGCCTAAACTTAACAAATAATCTCGTGATCCAAATTATAAAATGAAACTTTAAGAGGAACATACAGTATAATGAATTTGACAATGCTAAAAATACTGCAAAAGTAAAAACAAAATAATGTTCCGAATGAATTCCAGATCCTCGAATGAACTGGTCTGACCACTGTCGGGATATTACACTGGTATTGTCTAGAAGTACTTTGAATAGCTTCACATTAGTCCCAAATAATATTCTAGTCGAATCAGCTGTTTGTAATTCCAATGTATAATCTAAAACAACTTCCTCTTCAATTTTATCTAGGCGTAACATTACAAACACCCGCAGACTGATGTTAAAACAAGAAAATATGAAATAAGAATCCGAAATAAGAAATAATGTTTTTTTCAAGTCTCTCCTTATATACATCTCCAAGAGTCTATTATACTATATTAGCTAAATATTCCACGTGACATATCTTACTACCAAAACTATTTCACAATACCTACTCACGTGACCTACGTCGTAAAATAACCCACCAAACCGACCCATAAAATGGGAAATATCTCAGCTCTCCTGTGAACCCTCCTGAATTAACTAGCCAATGCGACATTACTCCAAACTTGTTAACAGATTCAATATAAACTTTGAATTTAGCTTGTAAAATCTTATTAGCATCCCAATATCTTTAAAATAGAATCTCCAACATGGACTCAAAATTAGCTATGATATATTTTTGTTTTAAACGATTACTACATTTAACAGTCAAGAACAAACATTATACACAATATTGACGCAGTCTTGTGGCAAAGGTTACACAAAATATAAACATACATAGCATCTTCCCTCAAATAAAGAAAGATCTATATACAAAAATGTTTAATTAATTATTAGTCAAACATAAATCTAATAATAATTATTTTCAAGAGTATACCAAGGAAGATGTCTCATGAATGAAGCGAGCTATATGCAAAATAAAGGAATAAAAAACTTTTTTACACCGGAAATTCCACATGCAATTTTTATTTTCCCATGATGTGCCTAATGTTGGCGTTGCCTCCATGCAACATCAAACGTCATCTCAACAATGGGCGTTTGTTATTAATCTGAAATTGTATTTTGGTTTTCATTCATAAGACTATACCAAAAAGGTAACTGTATCTGTGTCTTTATTTGATTCTTGGTATTCATAAGATTCTCTTATACACATTTTTAAATATGGAATTTCGTTTTCTTTCATTGTCTTATGTATTTTGTCGTCATTTGGAAACGAGCAGGGACTTTTAGTCATTGACTGTAACTACTCTAAAAATTGTGTACGTCCAACTACTGCTGCTGCTGTTGTGATGATGGTTGTGGCTGCTGCAGTTGCTGGCAATTAAGTGGTGGAAGTCAGTGATATAGAAGGCTTATAATATTTGGATTGCGAAAGCTTGCTTCTCTTGGGTTTGACACAATTTACTTCATACATATTTCTCATTTATTTGAGATCAGATAAAATGCCGTGTGCTCGATATACGGTTCAGTTTTCATTCTTCTATTTTGTTCAAAGCTGCAGGTTTTCATCTCCTCATTGTTCTCTCCTTTCTTTTCTCTGAAGACTGTCTGTTCTGTTGTGTATTTGTCTTTCACATCTAAACCTGTATCCCCACATCGTTCTGTCTTGTATGATTGTATGTACGTCTGTGTGTATATGTGTATGCGCAATAGAACATTACATTCTCATTTTCGCCATTAAGTCGTGCATTTACAATGGCAGTGCAATGGTAAATGTCCATCGTAGATAGTGGCTTTTCTCCACAGTGCCACGCTCTACCACAATGGAGTTATTAGAAGTAAATGTATCCGATTGTTCCCCTTCACATCTCAAATATCAGATAAAAGTTCCAAAAGTCGTCGGACAATTTGACCCAATACCATGTGTCTAGTGCAAATACGGGTGAGTAAATACGCTGGACCACTTTAGCACCAAGGAGTTATTAGAAGTGAATGTAAAAGTCACACGTATCAGATTGTTCCCTTTCCCATCTAACATATCAGATAAAAGGTCCAAAGTCTTTGGACAATTTGATCCGATACCACGTGTCTACTGCAAATACGGGTGAGTAAACAATACTGGACAACTTTAGCACCAATGGATGAAAACAGAATCATAATATCGTATAGAGCTCATTAGCACTCAAACGGCTTAATTTGAGTTCTCCAGGTTGATTTTCTACAATCACCCTAAACTTTCCTTTTAAAGTGATAAAAGCTAACTAAAGTTTTCTCCCCACACATACAACTGATACGTGTTTATAGCCATAAGCTGATCTTCCAATTTAGCATGTTTCCAAGAACAAAATATAATCAGCATCAAAGCATGGAAATATCTATTGAAGTATGTTTAAGCCAATAAAACAACGATGAAGATTTCCATGTGCTTTGTATCAATAGCAACGCAGAGAAGAATATAAATAGCTCTTTTAGCTCGTTTCAAACTATAATATACTTGAAATGTATAAATAAACTTATAACAAGATCATGATATTAACTCTATATATCAATTCAATAAAACTTCTGATGAGTACAGCTTTTACAGTGAAAGCCGTTGTGTTCCCTTAGTTACATACCAAAATGTGAAGACATAAAACAAACAAATTACCCATAGATTACACTCAAAATGTCATTGGACACGCTGGACTATTTAGTCCTGACCACAATGAAGAAGCTTGTTTTAATGCACAAAACAAAGCTTACAAATATTTATCTAACGTATTGCAATATATTCAATAAAATCCTGGTATCGATCATAAATATAAAGCATTCATCTGCGATATAAACATTTTAGGTAGATGATTTAATAGATTCCGCATGAGGTTAGAGTTGAAACTGCCAGCCATGCCGATAAAAAGCGGTGGCCAAATGTTAGTTTGGATTATTTTTAACAGAGTGATATTTTTTAACTTTAGCAGTGGCATAACAACCGATTGGCGTGTATCAAATGACTATACACTGCGTCTAGTATCTGGTTCTTATTCAGTTTTCCCTAAGAAAAAGGACCAAATATGTTTTAGATTAATGCTAATTAAAGCATGCAACTATTGTAAGATTAAATACCACGTGGAAGATACAAACAGAAAAGGAAGATCTTTTTCCATTTCATTGAATGGTATATCTACAGTTAACGTTTTAGTTAGGGTAATGATATGGACTTTGCTAATTAGGGAACGTGTTAAGTCTTCATGGCAAAAGCAAGACGAAAATTAAAACAGAAAGACGATAGAGAGATTAAACACCTCTTGTGCATAAGTATAGATATACGTTAATGCTACTAATATTCCATACAATAAAAATACACATTTTAAAGGTCAGAGGTAAAGGCCGAGGTTGCTGGAGATCTTGTTGTGTACGGTTAAACAATATATTGAATGTATGAATTCAATATTAAAATATTAACTCTTTTATTTGTTCCCAATATCAGCTACTGTATTTCTTTTGGCTGACATTTCCCATCAATTTACTGGAAAAGGTGATGGCGATATTTATCGCTGTGGAACTAGAAGTTTATCCTTAGTCCATGAACGTTTTGGAACAAAATTGTACAAATGTCCATACTCTGAGTAATACGGTATCAAGAATGGAAGCGGTAATCCATTATTTTTATCATTTTGTGAACTGGCCTTGGGCCATAATTTTGGAAACGGCTGCATAGAGCCTCTCACGTTGTTTTCCAATGCTGCGAGTTTGATAACTGACTTACTGAAATTCGCAAATATTGGCGGTGGTACGCTAGCTACTTACCGCTTTTGAAATATTATTCTGTCTGACGTTGTAATGCGATACAAAGAATATAAAGCTGCAATTCTGTCTATTAAAGAGCATATTAAAACAATATATAT
>JAECUM010057041.1:0-36160 GCA_016617855.1 Megalonaias nervosa
ATATATATATAAACTGCCACTGTAAACTGCTGATTAACAGCAAAAATGAATTTCATAGGGATGAAAGAATAAACAGAATCCTCTCTCTCTCTCTCTCTCTCTCTCTTGATCTCTTGATCTCTCTTGAATAAACAAGAAAGAGAAAGTATGGCCTTGAGGTGCAATTATCTGCAATTTGCTCAAATCTTATGAGGTCTTTACTGATACAAAAAGCAGAATTTGCACTGCATTACTCCAAAATAATAAACATGCTCTAAATTGATAGCATCCGGAATGAGAATATATAAACAAATTAGGTCCTTAAACCTTGCTTGTAAGCGGCTACCCTATTCTGCCACCGTGCGGTAGCGGTAAATTACACCCACAAAATTTCCAAATAAAAATGGAGTGGGAATGGTCAGAGGAAATATAACATTGTGTATATACATTTAATTGCATACAATTTGATACATTTAATTTGGTTTTTTTTGGGGTGGGTGAGTTCCTTTTTGCAGGCCACCTCTCTTCCGAATGTTAATACTCTGAGAAATCAGCTGACTGTAATGCGGTAATATAATTCGAATATTTTAAATAAGACGCCCAAACCTGCCGTAAAGTGGTATAACCTCTTCTTGCTAGGGTCAGGGGAGTAGTTGTATTGTAAGAAATTGGCGTGTCACAGCGCCATCTGTTGTCATAATGAGGCATTATTTGATGCTAACTTCGGTGATTCTAACTTGCAAAGTGCTTGATGCTACATTATAATCATGATTTTAGAAGGTGAGTAGCGGGAGGGGGTGGACCGACACCCCCCAAAAAAAATATGGCGGCCGACAAATTTTTGTTACCCATCAACAAACCCTCCATTGTGGAATCAGACGCTTTTATGAACAAGA
This sequence comes from Megalonaias nervosa, assembly GCA_016617855.1. Classification (NCBI taxonomy): domain Eukaryota; kingdom Metazoa; phylum Mollusca; class Bivalvia; order Unionida; family Unionidae; genus Megalonaias; species Megalonaias nervosa. Next base: position 876 of record JAECUM010057041.1, read on the forward strand.
GACAAAAATGTTTTTGCAAATGACCTAAATTTATACGAGACTCAGAGAACCACCATACTGTAGTCTGACCTTAAAAAATAGCAAAAGAAAGGAGGGGGTGATCTGACCAAATGGCGGACGGAGAGTGGTGGTGAAAAAAAGACGCCAAAAAAAAAAAGAAATACATGAAAATGTTGGAATGACCAAAGAACAGCAACATAAACTATATGTGACACATCATGATGTTTTTTTTTTATGTACTATAAAATCTGAATATTTTTATTTGATATGAACAACATGGTGGGGGGGAATAGAGGAATATAGTGGCCAGACCAAGTGAAAAAAAACTGACCCAATTTATTATCATTTTTTGCTTTAATGCTTTTATTATCATTTTTTGCTTTTATGCTTTTATTATCATTTTTTGCTTTTATGCTTTAATGTTTTCATTAGCATTTTTGCTTTAATGCTTTTATGCTTTAATTCTTTTATTAGCATTTTTGCTTTAATTAGCATAATTGCGTTCATACTTTAATACTTTTATTAGCATTTTTTGAAACAAAATCGAGGCTTGTCTCCAATGCACTCTATGGTCAGGACATTCACTGATAATTGATAATTATTGTACGCCCACCCCCTTCCCCCTACGAAATACCCAGGGTACAAAACCCCAACCCCTTTTGGGGTTGAGACGAACTATCAATTATCAGTGAATCTCCGGTTAACTTTCGAGGCTTGCTGGCGCCCCCAATATAATAGCATCTGTCGCAGACGCTGACAATATGTCTATCACGTTTTTCGTTTTCTGGACTCAAACTCATGAAGTCCGATCGAACGTTTGTCTGAACGCTCTTACCAATTCGGCCACTGTCTCGCTTATGAATATACGATGAAATAATTTATATGAGCATACGCTCACTGAAGAGACAAACAGACACACGCATTTAGACTGTATAATATATTTCTCAAGTATTTTCATTTCGTGTAACAGGTATATTTCTCCAGCAAATATACACTAATCGATTTTACCTATAAATTGCAGCGACTTAGCATATTGAACCACGTGACCGTGTTGTGAAAATCTCAGCGTGTTATTAATAGCATGGTATTTTTAGCGCAGTCAAGTGTTCGCGGCAATGTCTAAGCTGTGAGAATACATAAGATCAGGTAATTCATTGTATTTGGAAAAAAATTACGTTATGTTACTGTAATACAGTAAACCCTTGTATATTTGCTGACTCGTTGGAACAAACAGCCAAATCAACCGAAAAAATAGCAAAATGAACTAAAAAACCAAAAAGATTTTTCGAGAACTTCCAGCTGAAATAGCTGCTGCTCAACCACAATTACGGCAAGAAATACAGCAAGCAATAGAGGTTATAGAACAAGCCCGTGCTGAGATTGGTGATTTAAGGGATCTTGTTAAACCAGAACCAGAATCTGTTAAAAATCTACATTCCAAATTTACCAAAGAAGGTTTAATGAGACTTCGAGAAAATCATATAGTGGTTGCTGCAGCAGGACATAAATTTCGCGGTGACCTATTAGATCCAGAGACTCCCGATGTCTAAAAATAACTGGACTTGTTTTGTGTTTCGAAATTACCATGGACGTTATTAGAAGAATTGGAGACATAATGTATGGCGATCTCAGCATGAGCAGAAATACAATTATCAATGCGAGAGAACCAAAATCACACGATGACGTGGCAACAAAAACATACGTGGACAACAACAGAACCACGATCAGAACTACGATCAGTAAATGCGTTGCTGAAGCCGGTGATGCAATGACTGTTGATCTCAACATGAGCGGAAATATTGCTAATTTGAAAGAACTGGAATCAAATGATGACGCTGCAACGAAGAAATACGTGGACTACAGCAACATCCCGATGATAACCAAGTTAATGACAATCAACGATGGACTGAGCACGTTCAGATCTGAATATAGTAATCATATAACCGTGTTTACGAATTTTCGAGGAGCCATAAATAGAATCTTCAGCGGATTCTTTGGGGTTCCAAAATTCGTCGATATTAGTCTCATTGAAATTCGCACACGATTCGATGAAATCACTGAAATAATCAAAGCGATTCAAGATAGTGTTGTTCATACAACTCCGCTCATCAACTCGGTATACACAGTATCGTGTGGATCGTCAACGTGGTCACAACAAAACAACTCCATCAAACATACCGCTCAGGTTACTGGGATGTACAGGCTGTCAGTGTTTAGAGCTGCTAAATTTAAGATATTCACCACATTTCCATGGCGTTATTCAACCGATAGATTTCCCGGAACCATGTCGGTCGTGTTAAATCAAAATACCGAGGAAACATTCATATTGGAACCTGGTCCAGCAGATGAGGTCTTAACCGCAACAACATATTGGTGGTGTCTTGAGTTCGTCGCGAAAACACCTCAGTTGGTAACTTAGTATAATACATAATGAATCTCACACAATCCTTTCAGTATACTCAAGCATGTGTGTGGAAGGCATCACTGGAGGAAATCATCGACGAGCACATGATAAAACAAAACTAATATCGTAGATGAATCATCGTCATCGACAATATCATATACACGGTTTCCTGGCTGGTCGCTGGAACAACGACGATAATCTGTAAGTTATCAGCGACTCACGTGATACCGCCCATGGTTGGAATCGGCGTCGTTGTTGTTGTCGGTCTTGCTGTTATACTCAATATTATTGCGAGAAAAATATCTACATGTGCCAGTAAAAGAGTGCATGAACACACGGTAATAACTTACGCCGCAACATATGTATAAATATATCATATATACATGTAGCGGGGTTAAACACCGGTGAAATATCAGACAATGAATTTGCTGCAATTAGGGATATTTATTATCGGTATCACAAGAACGCCAACACACCGTTGCCAATGTTGCCAACGCAACATTTATATTCCACCGTATAGATAACAATGACCGCAGAAATAACCACACGACTGGAATAGATCATTGCTAACACAACGCCAACGACGACAACAATGATATCAGCAACATCAACACAGCCAGACTTCGATATTGATTTTCCAACTCCGATAAGAGTTCCTATTGGTCGGACATTTGAGATCGCACTGGCACAATTATGACTTTATTATAGTTGGCCAAAACATCGGAGAAAAATCATTTGGTAGATTAGAGGTTAATAATTCGCTGGTATTCTCACATAAAACCTTAACTGTTGCAACTGGTGGGCAAGCCCCAATCTGGGAGGTCGTTACCATCCCAACAGGATCACATCAAATCGAACAAATCAATGATGAACTTCAGCGCAGAATCAAATCAATAACAGGAAAATAATCAAAGATAGCTATCAAGGTACACAAGCCAACGCTGAGTGCCACCTTAGAATGCCGTTGACATACACAAATCGTCGATCAGAACCGTGCTGGGATGGCCGTTAGAAGAGCTGATTTATACTAGACCACCACGAGCACAACAATCTGATTATTTATTGGGCAAACATACTTTAGTAAAAATTCCAGAGCTTAGACGACACACTCAGTGGAGATCTTGGGTAGAGCGACATAAAGAAAAACTTAATCAATACGGTAATACAGTGATAACTTTGTTGGACATTAACAAAAACAATGGAAAAGTTCTGGAAGAGAGTAACATAGGGGAAGATGAGGCAGATTATGTTAGAAGAGGTCAAATATACCCAGATTTGCTTTATGATGATGTAACATTGACGGAATCAGAATTTGAGAGAAAGCACAAATTGGGGGTTTTTAGTAAATCGTTTATTGAAGAAAGAACACAGGAATATAAAAATGCATAGAGCAATCTGAGAGGGCTTTTTGAGCGGTATATAATTGAATATCCGAATAATAATCTTAAGCAGGAAATCGTTAATGTAGTATCATAAGACTGGTGAAATCTGATGCAGAATATTTTCAAAATTTGTGTTAAAAATAGCAATTAGCTGAAATAAACAACTTATATTACCCCGGAGCTAATACAGAAAGTTATTTCTCGATTATTTTAAGATTACCGAGGAACAAATATCTACGCTCAAACTACCCGGTTTGGAAATTAATAAAATGAAACAGGAACTCGAAGACATAATTGACGAATATCTTCCGAAAATTATTGCGGCATGAGAGAAGTTAGGGAGCCCTACACATATTCTCTGACATAATAACGATCCAACAGGCGGTCGTCGTCATGTGTCGCCGGGTATTGTCAACATCACATCGACGATTTCTGTAAATCTAATCTGTGACGCAGTCGACGGTGGCTATACCGCGTCTGGGCAAGCATTAGGGCAGGCCCAGCAGGGATATGTTCTTTACAGCTTTTCTCCGGATCATCTGATTAAGTCGGTACCCGTTAATCTTGCTTATTTACGATGTCATAACCCATCGCTGTCACGAATACGTTTTCGTCTAACCGACCAAGATGGTAATTTATTGGACACACGTGGTAAGGTATTACCTGTTTGTATGTGCATGACAGACTATGACAGCATGCCATAAAGAAAAAAAAAACAAAAATAACTCCCAAAAAAGTGACATGCTTTTGTCGTTAATTTTTTGTTTTGGTTTCTTTTTTGGCAATTCTTCTCATTCTGCGGGAATCTTAATAGATTCCAACACAATTCGCTTTAGTTGTCTTACAAGGGTATTTACAGCTGCTCGAGTTTTATATTGTCGAGACAAATCTGATCGTATTTTCTCAATGGCGCTTGCCAAAGGAACAAATTTAGCTATATCATGTTGTTCATGTAAATCCGCCAATGACAATTCCATTTCGCATTGGAGTAATTTGATAAATCTGTACTCAGCCGCTAGTGTTTATCTACCCTCTTCACGTTTCTGCTGTATCATCTCAAAATCGTCTTTTATTTTTTCAACATCGAGTTAAACTGCGAGATCATCTAGCTGAAATTGTTCGATCGTGGAGATAATCTCGTTGATGTTTTCCTGGTTCATTATACAACAAATGTATTTCTTTAATTAAAGATTTTATCGAGACCAATTCGATAACGTGTTGTTGGATCGTGTAAACTTATCGTGATCAATCTATGCTGGATTTTCTAAGCATGTACGAAGAAATCTTTAAACTTATCTATATCCATGTCCTCGGGACACCATGTCGCATGAATATTTCGAAGCGTATGTGTATCAACCCCTTTAAAAATAACCAAAAATTTACAGTTATCTCTGATCTCTTTGGGAATCTGAGTATACCGCTGAGTGACGTAAATAACATCTGTGTTTTTATGTCTGCCCCATGAAAATATTCTGGCTGGATTTGCTTGTTTGTCAAGCATGACATCATCGTAAACTACTAGATTGTTCATATCCCCGTTGAGATCCTCGACGGACGGCGCTTCATCGATGTCTGAGATGAATTCAATGACATCGTCCTCGGTCGCTGCAGATTCATTAAATTCCTTAAGTACATTATAGCATCGTTGGTTATCCATAGATGGTGCTATTAAATAAAGTATGTCCCATTTGAGCCACCTCATTATCAGGTTGAGCAACAACTGGGTTTTACCCGACCCAGATGGACCAACTATAATAGCTCGAATGGAATTTAGCAACATTGGATGATGCTTGACCGGTGCTTGCTCACGTGTTGCTGAAAAGTCAATCACGTTCATATTGTACAGATATAATATTATTTATACACATGAGTTTATATTGTGTTTTATGCAAGACAGTCACTAGTACAAAACTGAGAAATAACATGCCGGAACTTACAGGTAAATTAGTAAAATGCGGCACACAAAAATATAAGTTTGTGAGTATTCCTGTTTCAAAAGCGGGTAGCAATATTGCTAAGATAATCGGGAAAGCACCTGGAACGCCATGGGCTAAGTATCCTGGGTAAAAACATCTTCCAGGATATAATTATTGTGGTCCTGGAACTCGCCTTGATATTAGACTTGACGAAAAAATTCAACCAAAACTGGGCGTGCCATGTTCATGATGTCGCGGATAAATATTCAGATCTACAACAACGAAATATCGCGATGTCAAATTTATTCAGTAAAGAATAAAAACAAACGAGAATCACTCGCAAATTGGTTGATAAGATCGGCGATGAAAGGTAAAATAGCTTTGGGAGTTGGCAATTAAACACCAACAATTACATAATGGAGTCGGTTTATTATAGTTCAACTGGATACTGGAAGGGTACAACAGCAATTTAAAAACTCGCCGATGAAGCTGGTGTCACACAAGCTGTATCCGCAGATTGGTTATCACGACAGGCCATATGACAAATTTATCTTCCACGTCCGAAAACAATTCAGCATGGACGATTTGATGTCAGCACACCCAACGAAGTTCATCAGGCAGATACCTTGTTTTTGCCACATGACGTACATAAACTGCGCACATACAAATACGCGTTGACTGTCGTAGATGTTGCAAATAGATACAAAGAGGCTAAACCGTTATCGTCTAAAACAGCAACTGAGGTCGCTGCAGCGTTTGAACGAATTTATGCGCGAGGACCATTGCTCTGGCCACAATTGATTCAGGTTGATCCTGGCAAAGAATTTCTCGGTGCAATAACGACGATGATGCAACAACAAGAAGTTAAGATCAGACGTGGACACACCTCGATACATCGCGATCAAGCAGTCATTTAGTGATTTAACCAAACACTTGCACAACGACTCTTTGAACATCAATATGCCCAAAAAGTAATGCACGTTCAGGACAGATCTCGTGAATGGGTTGCGAGACTACCTCATGTGGTGGCCACGCTAACAAACGAGGTCACGAGCGGAATCAACATGAAACCTGCGATGCAATTGCAAAAAATTCCCCACATACCACGACGAAAATCACCAGATCATCTACAACAACCAGTGTTGGGTAGTAAAGACACAGTGAGGTATTTATATGAACCTGGTGAACTTGAGGGTGGTGCAGCAAGGGCAACTGATCCTGTCTGGAGTGTAACAACACATACAATTTCCAGCGTGATAAGATCTACTACGCAACCTGATATTACATCATCAGGGCGCCATAACTTCCACAAATCTGACATTGGAGTCTCTGAAATTACGGTAAACAGTATTTCACACTGAACTTTGTCAGGTTGTAATCTGATTAACGATTTCAGTTGTCGTAGTTGTTCATCCTGTGATCGGTGGTCGAACACAACTTCTTCATAGAGACTAACATGGTTGGCCAACCATTCGTGTGGTGATTCACCTGTAAACGGTGGATACTGTACAAATCTCATCCCAGGTAATTATTCTCGGGATATATTTCTCATCCATTCGTTCTGGGGTCCATGCATCACCTTGCCATCTAAAGAAACTGATACGTGCATGCGCTGACACAACATTGTCTCATCTCTCTGGCAGATAGACCGTGTTATATCTCGTGACTGGATCATTTACTGACGGTGATGATAAAATCTGTGATAAATTATCGTTGCGATAATAAATATTTTGTGCTTTAACGTCAGCGGATTTAGAATATTTACTTATTTGTTCGTGTTTTATTTGCCACGACCTCAGTTTACACCGCTGGTGTCTTCTTCGATAAATGGCTAAAGAAGGTCCATGCTACAACGACTAATATAAAAGAATCTGTGGCGACTCTAACAGCGTCATTGGGAAATATGTTGATCATCGATAATAGGTTTATTGATGAGTATGCCAACATAGATAATCTCAAATGAGCAAACTGAGGAGAATTGCCCTCGTAGTAGATAATTATTGTACCTACGTTTTTTTTCCATCTTGCATGATTGCATTTATCCGTGATACCAACACACCTCGTGCTGTTGTGTCCTTGACAACAAAATCTAATTCGGCTGAATCCATGATTAATCTTGTGCAACGACGTGCATTACCAGATGATGAACCCTGAGTAAACTTACAGATAATTTTTCTGCAGATATCTTTGTCGTCTTGTGGTAACCAGACAGATTATTTTGTGATTGTATGAAATTATCCCAGAGGTTACAGTTAATAATGTGAGAATCTTGGCATCGAGCATGTATCATAATAGCACTATTGGAGCCCAACCACGCTGATATTTTGCGCCGAAGTCGTTGAGATTGACACTGGTATCCGGTTTATTAAAGTGTCTACCAAACCAAGTTGGTATCACAGGATGAATACTCGCTAAAAACTCGAATGATTCATCTCGGCAAATCCAGAAAGATCTATATTTGGTAGTGGTCCGTTTATTGCAACTCGTGTCATTTCGTGTGTTGGGTGCCACAATCGTTAAAAATAACGATGACACTCGTCAAGTCCAAGAAAAGCAGCCGGATAAGCAGCGACATTGTCAACAGAAATCATGTCAGAAAAACTATATTATGTGTTCCAAAGACCATTAGAGCCAAACTCAACACAAGATTGTGATACATCATCGAGAAATTCTTTTGGAGTTGGACGCCATTTATTGTTTTGTTGGGCTATATGAGCCACAACAGACGACGTTGTAAAACAGTTGTCTTTGTTACATTTTACCAACACTTTTTACATATTTTGTTGGAGTGATTCCTTCCGATAAAGGACCCCAGACGGCAGAAGAAACTCATCAAATCAAATGTTGATTCATCCGACCCAGAGTCGTCCACGTGAAATAGCCAGACCGTTACAGGGTCACGCTTACTTATGTTGTAGATTTTTTCCTAGATATCGCCGTCATAAAATCGTATTATTCTTTCCCTTGGAAATGTTGTCACCGATTCGGTCCATGCATGTGAATTATGATCATATAAAATTATCGAGCACCCTTACTACAGTATTTACCAGAATTGTACAAAATCTCATTGGTTATTCTTTTTACAATTATTGGACTATTTAATGTTTTTTTCTAAAATAAACACGTCATTTATTATAGCTCCGTTAATAAGAGCGTTTTCCCAGTGATTTATATTTTTATTCTTGATTCTGTAAGTCCGTTTCCTCGTCTCGAGTTTGCAAAATGTTCTCTGACACGATGAGCCACGCAATTTAGTGAGCCTATTTTCATCGGAGCAAGAGCAGCTATATCTGGTTCATTCAAACGATAAAGCGCATAAACACCTGCGGAAACTGGATATATGTTATTGTAGTATGGTTTGCCAATTCCGGTGAAAATACCTGCTTTAGAATTTTTTATCTATTATGACAACCATGTTATGTCGCCGTGATTCTTTAACTGGGTCGAGTTTATCACAAATAATCGAAGTCGGACCATCTTCGCTGATATTTTCTACAATAAATTTTATTCTGAATGTGTACTTGCTATCATCAATATGATTGTTAATACTAGTAACCGCTCGTTTGTCATTCATGGTGGAATCAATTAAAATACCATCACCATCTATCTTAAATGTTAAAAAAATATGAGACGTACCATCGTCGATAAATTCGTTCTTCGCCATTTTGATAAAATCATCCAACTGTAGCTCAAATTGTATTTGTTTCTTATCTCTAGTTAATCTATCAAAATCTGATTTGATGATGTGATCTGGCTCAATGGCGGATAATCTTTTTCGTTCTCGTTAAAAAAAACAAACTTGTATCTGCTGTTCTTTGGTTGTATTTTTTTAATCTCTCAATTTCACTCGCGGTTAATACTGATTTTGTCTCAATCCGTAATTTTTCTTGTGCAATTTTCGACCTTGGGAAAGCTGGTATTATCCCGGTAAGACTAAAATATTGTACTTGTAGCTGTTTTGCAATAGTAGAGTAGAATTAGTCATTTGCTAGTATATGATATACTTTCTCTAATAAAAAATATAACTTTCTCCTAATCAGAAAAAAATGATATGCTACTATAATTATGCCGACGGCAAAAAATATCTACAGACGGCTAAAGATCAGATCAGTAATTCCTTGTGGAAAACCCTGTAGCGGAGATTATTATAGTGTTCACATGATAAATATCAGACTTGGCAGTACCGGCCAGAAACCATGGTTGATATGTGGGGTGGGGGAGAAAGGAAAACCACATTTGTGTGTAGCTTGTGGGGGGGGGAACGAAAATATGGCGCGTTGATAGATGAAATAATTAACGGTAATGATAACGTAAAAATAAAAGACACACAAGACTACATAGAGAGATACATAAAAAATAATGTCGTATTACAGAAAGTAGAATAATATAATGGAGACAGCTGAAACAACTATTGATCTCGATGAATTTAGATGTCATACAATGTTCGTTAATTAAGAAGATAGCAGAGCCAGTGTTATACAAAACTGCAAGAACAAAAAAAAAATGTTTGATTTATCACTAATACAGTTTACATGCAGTTCAGTATAGGAATCCCAGGCAGTATAAAAATAAAACACTCTCACTCACATAGATTTGTATATGAGTGTTTTAAAGGCGTTATCAATGATGGGTTAGTTGTTGACCACATAAACTCAAATAGAAAAGATAACCATTTGGAAAATTTAAATGCCATCACACAAAGCGAAAACACAATACGTGGAAAGACAAACAAACACAAAAAGACCGAGGCCAGTTAGTTCAATAAATTTAGAGACAGGAGAAATTAAAGAATTTCAATCTGTTACAGCTGCTGCAAAATATTTCGATATCAAACCACACTCGGTAGAGCTTGTTTCAAATTATGTAACTAACGCAGCTACATCAAAATTGTTTAATCAAAAAATAAAATTTCAGTATATCCAGTAACGTAATCTTTTCCAAATACAATGAATTACCTGCTCTCAGTTATTCTCACAGCTTAGACATTGCCGCGGTCACATGACTGCGCTACAAATACCATGCTATTAATAACACGCTGAGATTTTCACAACACGGTCACGTGGTTCAATATGCTAAGTCGCTGCAATTTACAGGTAAAATCGATTACTGTATATTTGCTGGAGAAATATACCTGTTACACTAAATAAAAATACTTGAGAAATAAATTATACAGACTAAATGCGTGTGTCTGTCTGCCTCTTCAGTAAGCATACACTCATATAAATTATTTCATCATATATTCTTAAGCGAGACAGTGGCCAAATTGGTAAGAGCGTTCAGACAAACGTTCGATCGGACTTCATGAGTTTGAGTCCAGAAAACGAAAAACGTGATAGACATATTGTCAGCGTCTGCGACAGATGCTATTATACTGGGAGCGCCAGCCGAGCCTCGAAAGTTAACCGGAGATTCACTGATAATTGATAGTTCGTTCAACCCCAAAAGGGGTTGGGGTTTTCTACCCTGGAGATTTTGTACGTTGGGAAGTGGGGCGTAAAACAATTATCAATTATCAGTGAATGTCCTGACCGTAGAGTGCGTGGGGAACAAGCCTCGATTTTTTTCAAAAAATACTAATTAAAGTAAAAATGTTAATAAAAGCATTAAAGCATTAAAGCAAAAATGATAATAAATTTCTTCAGTTTTTTCACTTGGTCTGGCCACCATATTTCTCTGCTCCCCCCACCACTATATTGTTCATGTCAAACAAAAATATGTACATTTTATAGCACATTAAAAAGAATCATGATGTGTCACATATAGTTTATGTTGCTGTTCGTTAATCATTCCAACAGTTTCATGTATTATTTGGGGGTCATTTGTTTCACCTCCCTCTGTTCGCCATTTGGTCATATCACCTCCTCCTTTCTTTTTGCTATTTTATTTAGGTCAGATTACAGTATGGTGTCTCTGTGAGCCTCGCATAAATTTAAGTCATTCGCAAAAAAAAAAAAAATTTTCCTCTTGTTGATAAAAGCGTCTGATTCCACAATGGAGGGTTTATTGATGGGTAACAAAAATTTGTCGGCCGCCATTCTTTTTTATCCGTCCACCCCCTTCTGTTGCTAGGTGCAATCTGTGTAACTTATAATAATAACAAGTTTATAAATAGAAAATTAAAAATTGTAATAACTGACATAACATTTGCAATACGACAAACTACAGAGTCAGTTCAGTAGTTGGCAAATTGCAAAATACAATGACGCAGAAGGAAAGAAGATCTAAGCGTTTGCAAGAGGCCATTTACAGCTTGCATCTGTTACGTGTCTAGGCTCTTACAAACCGTAACAGAAAAGAGTGAAGACAACAAGCTTTGTAAAATTTAACAAATAATTTATTTCCCTAGAAAAACAAGGTAAAAATGAGAAAAAGAACTTACGGTTCTATGAATCAAATCCAAAATTAATCTAAGAATTAAAAAATAGAAGTCCTATTATTAAAAGTCCTAAATGAATCTGAGTTCGAGTCCCAATGATATTTAAAATGGAGGGCGATGACGTCTGTCGCAACCTTCAAAGTATAGATGTGTCAACAGTTCCTTGTTGAATCACAGAGAATAATATTCCAGTTTAAATTCCGTATAAATTTCAATAAATGTCCTTATCCAAGAATTTCGTAGGAGAACTTATATATCCGGGGAAAAGAATCACTTGTCTTCCATAAAATACAATTTCAGCTCAAACTGGTTACAAAAAAACTCCTTTAAGTCTCGATGATTTAGAGCCCGAACGCCCAAATTCTATCCAGAAAACAGGTATACACTAATTTAAGACACAAACAGATTCCCGCATGAGGGTTACATGGTCACCCATCCTGAACAAAATTGAAGCTTTTTACATGCCTAACATCACGTACTCCTAGTATGGTCTCAAGTGAAACCAATGATTCTTACTCTGGGAAAGAAAAATAAGAAAAGTTGTTTGCCAGAACCCTTACTAGTCCTGAATCAAGGTCAGCAACTAGATACAGTGTTTCTATATTAAAAAAGTCAGATCAAACAGAACTGAACTGAATTTCTAAAAAGAAAAACAAATCCAGTAGACAAAGTTACCTTATAATAGCATGTAATGGAATAAAAAAAAATGTAAAACTAACAAACAACTCATTAAGTTACATATACATAACACATCCCCCAATAAAAGAAAAAGAAAGATTTATATAATAAAGCTTTCTTTTTACCATAGGTTAATTACATGTGAGGTTTAAAAATAAATAACATAAGAAGAACTCTTATGAATTATACAAAGTGTACATGAAATAATATTTTTATACACGGGAAAGTGAATCTGCTATTAAAATGTATTTTCCCTTGATGTGCCTGATGTCAATATTATATTCCTGTAGCAACAAACTCTACCTTAATAATCTTTGATTTTTGTTTTTCATCTTGCCGATGAAAGTAAGGGGGTTGTGATCACTAAACACAATAATCGGAGAAGGAGCTGAAATAATGTAAACTTCAAAATGCTGTAATGCCAATATCAAAGCCAAACATTCCTTCTCGATTATTGAATAATTTCTTTGGTGCTTATTTAATTTCTTAGAAAAATAGCACACTGGATGATTAACACCATTTTAATCTTCCTGAATCAAAACTGTTCCAACCCCAACATCACTTGCATCAACAGACAGTTTAAATAACTGACTGAAATTTTGAGCTTTAAGAACTGGTGCACTCTTAAGTATGGCCTTCAATTTATCAAAAGCCTCCTGACATTTTTCAGTTCAAAGAAACTTGTTTTTCTTGCTCAATAAATTTGTCAGTGGTTTAGCAATTGTAGAAAAATTGGAACAACATTTCCGATAGTGTCCAGCCATACCTAAAAATCGCATCAGTTGCTTTTTACTGACAGGCACAGGGAATTCAGAGATATCCTTGACCTTAGCATATATAGGTTTAACTTGTCCATGTCCCACAACATGTCCTAGAAATGTTACACAAGCACGGCAGAAACTCACTTTTGCATAAATTAATTGTCAAACTAGCATCAGTGAGTCTGTCGTTGTAGATGATGACATCATCGATGTAAGCATCACAATTATCTAGACCAGAGGTAATCATATTCATTAAACGTTGAAAAGTACGTGGCGAACCCTTCATCCCAAACGGCATTACTTTTACTGATAAAAGTCCATCTGGAGTCACGAATACCGAAATTTCCTTTGCCCTTTCCGTTAGTGGAATTTGCCAAAATCCTTTCAGAAGGTCAAATTTGGTGACATACTTGGCATTTCCAATTTTATCAATGCAGTCATCGATTCTTGGTAATGGAAATGAATCTGTTTTAGTCACACTGTTCACCTTCCTATAATCAGTGCACATACGGAAAGTTTTGTCTGGTTTCGGAACAATTATACAGGGTGAACTGCAATCACTTTTACTAGGCTCTATGAAATCATTTTCCAGCAAATATTGAATTTCTTTTTTCAAGTATTCCTGTTTGAGAGGGTTCATCCTGTATTGGTGTTGTTTCACAGGTTTGGAATTCACAATTTCAACGTCATGGAAAATTTTGTTTGTTCTCCTAGGAACATCTGGAAATAAGTCCCAGGAGTATTTATGATGTAATTTAAATCATTTACTTTCTTTTCAACTGTGTGGCCTGAAGAGGATTTTGTGGTATGGGCAAGAGAGCCAAAACTCTATCACCAGGCTGAAAACTCCTTTCCTTTGCATTTTTATCATACCTTAATTTCATTTTTGTCTGAGTAGAGTGCAGAGTAGCTCTTGCAACCTCACAGGCCTTTGACAACTTATACTTAAAATCAGAAGCATAATCGAGAAGATTGATTTCGCCATCTTCATTAGAAAGAAGTTTCTCTTTCAACAACTTCAATGGTTCACGCGCAGTGTCCAAAACCTAGTTCAAAGTAACTGAATCCTAAAGATTCTTGAACTGATTCCCTAACAGCAAACAATAGTAAATGAATGCTTTCATCCCAATCTTTACCCGTATCAAAACAATATGATCGAATCATATTTTTCAAAGTCTGATGAAATCTTTCTAAAGCCCCTTGGCTCTCAGGGTGATAGGCAGAAGATTTGAATTGTTGGATACCTAATTCGTACATAACTTGCTGGAGAATTCCAGACAGAAAATTTGAACCTTGATCAGATTGGACAGATTTGGGAAGGCCAAATGTTGAGTAAAAAAAACAATTTATCAAAGCCTTTACTATTGTTTTAGTTTTAATATTCCTCAAAAAAATTGTCTCTGGGAATCTTGTAGAAGCACAAATTATAGTCAACAAGTATTGGTTACCTGACTTGGTCTTAGGTAAGGGACCGATACAGTCTACCATTATTCTGCTAAATGGTTCGTCAAATGCAGGAATTGGTTGCAGATGAGCCTTAGGTATCTTCTGATTGGGTTTTCCTACCATTTGACAAGTATGACAATATCTGCAATATTTACAAACATCACTTTTAATTTTTGGCCAATAGAAGTGAGTCAAGATCTTGTGACAAGTCTTATTAATCCCTAAATGACCAGCCAAAGGGGTTTCATGGGTCAGACGAAGAATTTCCTGTCCGTACGATTTTTGAACTACAATTTGATAGTTCACTGACCACTCGTCACCAGCAGGTACCTCGGGAGGTCTCCATTTTCTCATAAGAATTCCATGTTCAATGAAATAACAGACAGGTACCTCAGTGGCTTCAGTTTCACTAATGACCCTTTGAAACATACAGCAGATCTCAGGATCTATTTCCTGTTCGACGACAAGTGATTGTCGTTTGTCACCCTGATTAGAATAACGAGAATGAGTAGTTAAAAGAGGATCACTATGATCAATACCTTTTGATTGATCCAAACAAGGAGTGAAAGTGACCTCATCAAATGCCTGACCAATACATGTTTCAGCTAAAGGAATACTTTCCTGATCAATATCATTCTCAAGAGCTTTCTTTGCCATAGCTCTAGTAACTGTAGAAGCTGGGTATAAATCAGGGAATTCTTTTTCAATAGGATCGACTTTCTGATCCAAAGAAGGCTTGTCAGTTACAAATGAATTAACCACAACCTTATCTCCAGCTAGATCGTTGTCTAGTAATAAATGAATGCCCTCAACGGGTAAAGAAGACATTATACCGACTGTCACAGGACCTGAAACTAAGTCTGATGACAAATTTACACAATGGAGAGGAACATTAACAAAGCCATACTCTACTCCTTGAATAAGAACACTCTCATTAGAAGAAGGCTTCTCAGAAAAAAAGGCTAAGTACCTGATAATAAAAGACTCTGAGAAGCTCCTGTGTCCTTTAAAATTTTAATAGGGATAGGATTGATCGAATCACCCGAGAGTGATACAGAACCCTTCGACATGAATGGTTCATAATTCTCCATAATAAAATCAGACTGGGGTTTATTAGACCCAACAAATGTATTGCTTTCAATACATGACCGTGACCTTGACCTCTTAGAAATAAGAGCATTTGGAATAAATCTATCTTGATTCTGATGCTTAGTTTTCAATTTGTAGCAATCAGAAATAACGTGTCCTTTCTTCTTTCAATAGGTATACGTAGGAACAGACAAGGATTTTTGATCAAGCTTATCAGAAGCTTGATTTCTAAAAGTTTTGCGAGATTGAAATTTAGAAGGGCTCGTATTAGGCTGAAATACCTTTTTACCAAAAGACTGCTGAGTGGAAGACTGCCTACAAAAGGAACTTTATAAGCTAAAAAATACTC
Organism: Megalonaias nervosa; assembly: GCA_016617855.1. Classification (NCBI taxonomy): domain Eukaryota; kingdom Metazoa; phylum Mollusca; class Bivalvia; order Unionida; family Unionidae; genus Megalonaias; species Megalonaias nervosa. The sequence goes on from JAECUM010057041.1 coordinate 17,277, forward strand.
GTCAGCGGCACGAGCAGCATTTTCCAAGGTTTTGACATTATTCTCATCAAGATAAATCCTATTGTTACTATGGACACAGTTATTGAACGCTTAAAGTAATATGAGTTGTCTGAGACGTTCGTACTCTTTATTAACCTTTCTAGAAGAGCACTACGTATCAATTGTTATGGTTTTTTAGGTACATTCTCAGCTACAAATAACACTCGTTTTGTGCGGCACCTCAGTGCGTGCCAGTGATGTGACAGTGATCATAAACTAAGGCATCGCTGGATGTAGAAGGATTTTCACAAATCCAGCAACGAGTGGCTGCAGAGAACACACGAATGTTAACCTCCGTCATAATTGCGTATGCTGGTAAATCAAAATGCTGTCAAACCCATTTTTCTGCGACTTCGATCGATCTCAGGAACACCTCCACTGCGAGAGTCTGTGCACTGGCACTCACAGCACGATAAAGGATTAGCGTCTAAGATTTAACATCACATCGAACCACAACATAAGAAAACCCGCATGAGATTTGTTCAGGAATTTGCACTGTTTTGATCGATATCAGACGCATTTGTGTCTTTGTTGGTAGCGTCTGCCACAGCAACATTCAGGCATTGAAAATCCGAGTAGATGATGACATATCTTTTGCCGCACTACAGTAAATCTGCTCGGAATTATCGTACTTTGTGGTTTTTCAATGATTCCACCTCAATAAACGTCGTGACTGGTGAGCAGTTCTTGAGTGTTAAATACATGTATGCAACGTCTGCACGAATATTTTTTTTTATCCGTGTGCTTACTGTAATGGTTAAGCAGCCGACCACGAGTTTTTATCCATACGTAGTGCGAGACCGATTTTGATTCTTTTATTTCACTCAGGAACAACAAATCAATTTGGCTTTGGCCGTTCTGTCCATGGGGAGATAATGTCAGCGGATAAAAGCCTTTGTAATAAGCGAACACATTAACAGCGATACCTGGGTTAATTGTTTTAAATTTCTTCAGAGTGGTTCTGTTCACTTGCATGGGTAGCTCTATATTACCAAATGTTGAGTTTACCCGGGTGTTGCCTGTATTTTCGAGGCATATCTTTGTGATTACTGACCTGGTATAGCACCAACAAGATTGCTCATTCAATACAACTTTAATAAAAATTCTTCACGCTTATCACTGACCTTGGCGGGACCAGTTTGGTGTTCCTATGTAATTGGATCCAAGAAACGGGTGATACGGCAGGAGATGGATCTCGACCTGTCAACATTTTTCGAGAGTCCATCCTGATCTTGATTCGGTGTATTTCTCCATCGTTTCGAGAATCTTCCCTATGCCTCTACCAATTTCATTGCTGATGGCACTGCTGTCTTTGCTATTCAGGATTACGAATCCACCCTTGTAACGACTACGCAGCATAATCAGATAAGCGCTGACGACAATGTCTGCTTTGACCCCAACGTGACCAAAGTTTCGTAACACCGCTACGATTCCTGGAATCAAGTTTGTGATTTTGATTTTTGTCTGCGCAATTTATACAGATCCACAAGACTGGCAAAGTTGGTTACGTGATTTGACTCCGATGCCACATTTCAGGCAAGGTCGTGCCCCTAGGCCCTCTACGTGTGTGTTCTCAATACTCGTAATGGCATATTCTTCCACAGTGTTCGTATTTTTCAAGGCAGGTTGCTTTGCATTTATTGCGTCCGAATGCCATGGAGCTTCCTATGTATATACGTGCGAGCGTTTATTTGGTTGACAAAAACAGTCTACATTTCAGGTGTGCCGCGTCGCCGATTCTTGCTCCTTTAACTGCATCAGGTGGTACACTGATTTCAAGGCTAGGCGGATAGCGAGCCACACAGAGTCCGTTATACTACTTTATGGTAACTCGAAATTTCAGATCAGGTTTTTTCAGAAACAATGGCGCACTCGTTTTGGAGATCGTACGCCCAGTGACCCATCCTTGAACTCAAAGTATCCATCAGTGAGTACCATAACAACTCGAATACGACCAGTATGCAAAAGCGGCAATTTGGTACTAATGAGGGGTATTGCTCTTTGCCGCTGCATCTGGAGTCCACGGGAAGAGATCAAATGTCAAATTTGCCTAAACTTCAATTATAATAACATTTTCAAATATTTTCTGACTAAGCCATATCAGGTTCGGGGTCATTATTTAGTTCTAGCGGGGAATAGAGGGGAGGAAAAGGTATAAAATATGATGAGTACAAAGTTGGGACACAACTGAGAGACAAAGCAGCCGTTCAAATTATTAGTATAGATTTATCATTGATTTTTGGATTTGCTAAATTTAATTCCTTTTCATTGCGTATAGATTAAACAACAGTGTTAATTATCTGTCTGACGTACAGGGAACTGCAATAGCTCAACTGTTAGAATGTCGGACTCGTAATTGAAAGATCCTGTTTTAGATACTCTCCCAGGCCAGCTCGAATCGGATACTTCGGTGTGTCCATGGGTAAAAAGCCAATAATACATTCAAAGTAACTTAATTTTGCGCAACATTTGAATTTCTTTGACGCTGCTGCATGAACATTTGTAAAACTTTATGGGTGAATTTATCTCGATAATTGCTTGTGACTACATGCAAAAAAAAACATGTTTGTTAGCTAATTTTGTTTTGAAAAAAAATCATGTATATGATGCTATATATAATAAAGCTTTAACTTATTATTAATCTGTGGTTAATTCTTAACCAATCAAAAATGAATTTTTCTTAGTAAAGTATATAGCAATTTATTGAGAATAATATCTGAAACTCAAACAAAACTTCCAAAGAAGTATGAGTATGATCTTCAGGTACGTTCCATTTTAAAAACGTTTTTACCAAAAACTCCAAACACACGTTGAAACCCTCGAGTGCATTTGAAGTTTTAGCATGCAACGAGAAACCAATGTTATGCGTATTCGAAAATGATTCTGATTTTATTCTGAGCAATGTTACGGAGTGTCAAAACGTCATGACTTTGAGCTGGAGTTAGATTTTCGTGTTCAAAACGTTTCAGGAATACACGAAATCATTTGGTTTGTTTTGGTTAGCTTTGGTGTTTACTGCACAGTAATGCAAGCAGGTTATTTAGTGTCAGACAATTGAAGTAAAGTACCTTGCCCAAGGACACGTCACGGTCCTCAAGACTGACTGATCTAATAGTAGGATTCGACCCCGCACACTTTCCGTCGCTAGTCCTACATGTTAACCAATTTTTTTTTTTTTACAGTGATGCTAGTTACCAATCTAATCAAAGTCAAAAGAAAGTCTATTGTCACTAAAACTGAAATCTTTCGTTGCCTCTCAACCAAACATATGTACGTTCTTTGTTTTTCGACCTAATGAATATTTTGCCTGTTTATTTGGTTTCATGTTTTAGTTTCTCAATCAATTGTATGTGTTTGTGTTGATTGTTGTTCAATTATATGTATGCGTGTATTGTTTCTAAATCATATGGATGTGTTTTCTTTCCACTCAATAAAATGTGTGTGTTCGTTATGCATTTCGCGTATGACCAGTTGAAGAACGTCATTCGTGATCAAAATTCCCGGTAAAGTTGACAATGAATGAGACGATCTTATGGTTTTAAATAGTTTTTGTGGAGTAGTTTTAGTCGGTGAAGATGCCAAATACAGGTAATGGAAGGAAGAAATTTGTCGACGTATGTATGTATGTATGTATGTATGTATATGTCAGTGTGTGTCTCTATGTGTTTCTGTCTCTGTGTGTATCTCTAGGTGTCTGTTTGTATGTCTGTGTATGTCTGTGTGCATGACAACCTGTCTTTTTGGTTCTGTGTCTATATATGTTTATATGTCTGTATTTATGCGTCTGTCTGTTTATGTCTTTGTTTGTGTCGCTGTGTGTGTGTGTGTCTGTGTCTCTCTCAGTCTGTGTATGTGTGTCTGTCTGTTTTGTTTATATGTAATCTCAACTCTTGACGAATCAAGTTTTAATCCCTCTGAATACTCAAGAGTAGTAGTTAAGAAGGCAGATCCTAAACCAAACCAAGAATTCTCCTATAAAACTTTCTATTTTGTAATTTTATTAAGGAGTTATTTTCAGCTCAAAATAAGGCAGATCCTAAACCAAATGCGAGAATTCTCCTATAAAACTTTATATTTTGTAATTTTATTAAGGAGTAATTTTTAGCACAAAATAAGACTAAAAATATTTTATTGGAGTGGCCAGAAATTTTTTTTTTTCGATCTTGGAGAGGAGACCCCACCCCTTTCCAATTTTGTCGGAGAAAGATATTACTAAACATTTACTACTGTTGTAACCATATTTTATGATAATCTTTTTCATACCTGCTGACTCTCATTGGTAGGATATCCGTTAACATACTATCAATAATACGAAACTCGCGTATTAAATCGTCCATATCATATTTTACACCTCGCAAGTAAGATCGTATTTGATCAAGTAATTTTTATAAGTGATAATTGCTATCTTACAAGCATTTTTTTTTTCGTCTCAAGCTTGGGTTCGATCTTCTTACATGCCGTTGAAAGAGAGACACCGATACCAGAAATAATTAATAAAAATGGATTTAATAATGCTCCATTTGATATTATGCCAGAGCTAGTCATTAACTCGAAGTATTCTACGGTAGTATTTATAACATTCTTTTACACACCTGAGGTTTTTATGATAAAATTTGCAATATTGTACTAGTGCGTCAGCATCTTGTTTTGGAATTTCTTCTGAAATATGATTGAAATCAATGATATGTTTTCTCATTATACAATTTTTTTTACACAAAAACAAAAGTTCTAATGCCAACAATTGAATCAAGAAAATCAAGAAATTTCTTATTGTTAGGATCAGCTATAAAAATTCTATATTTGTCATAAACATCTGACGAAGTATCATTATATCGTTTATCTGTTAGCACCTCATTTTTCTTTAACCAAGCGTATGAGTCAAAAGTATCTCCTACTTCACGTTCGTACAAATCTGTTTCATTCACCAGATTACTGTAATCGCTTTCTGTTTCATCAATATACCCTAATACCAAGCTTATTTGATCTAACGTGAAATTTTTGAGAACAAGATGTTGTCTGATAATTGCATATGCGACAACGAAATTTGCTAACATTAATTTTTTGAGTGATTTTAGTCCAGTAATGTTAAAACCAGTAAAAATATTTACTTTAAGCCATAATTTTTCGTATTGTTTTGTGAACATTTTCTCAACCTCACTGTAATACTTTCCACTGGAGTGATGGAAATGGAATATCATCTGCTTTACCTATATCGTAATAAGAACCAATCCCTATACCAAATGTTGTTCGATTGACTTCCTCAAAAAATTTTTTTCGCTCAATGTCACCAAGATCATTAATTTCATTGTCAAAATCTTTAATTATTTTTAAAGACCTTTCAACAATAATCAGATAAAATTCTGGGTCTTTTTTTTCGCATCATTGGCAAAATTGCGTTTGAGTAGGCTTTAATAAGTAACTCCGTGTCTGGTGTCATGTTAATAATATTAACTAGCGTTTGTCGTGGTAGTGCATACCGAGATACTTAAAAACTTCTCGTTTTGAAAAACTATTATATATTTTTTTGTTTCTTTTTATTACAATTATTCTAGATTCTGCTAGCTTGTCAAGACGGTTATGATTTTCGTTTATTCGTCTTTCTTCTAGTGTTCTTCCACTATAAACTCGTGCCTTTATTAAGTCTGATTTTATTATCAAATCTATATTTTTAAAGTCAAGCTCGAGTAATATTTTTTTAATATAATTTCAAGTTGTTTTTGTTCTTCTAGGCAATCATCAGGATGACAGTATCTGCTTATAATATCAAAGTTTTCTATAGCTTTCAACAGTTGTGGTCCTCGCATATGCATAACACGAACAAATTTTTTTTCTTTTTCTGACAATGGAGAGTTTATCATTGGAATTATAAAAATTTTTGTTGTATTTATCACACGTGCCGCTAGTGATATATTCCCAACATCTATTTTAGGGCTAAAAATATCATCATAAAATTCTCTTGCAATGGTTATAATTGGTGGTTCTGACATTACTTTATAGCATTAGATTAAATTTGTTCGTCGAGTGTGTATATTTGAAATGCTGTCAGTCCTGGAAATGGATGTTCAGCAGCTAAAACATTGACTCGAAAATATAAGTACTTGCTAACAGTGTTTTCTGTCGGGATTGTAAAATATTGTGTTGTTGAAATGTAAGTGTCTGTTGTGCTATACAGTGTTGTCCAGTTGATATCGTCATTTGATCCTTCCAATTGCCAATTATAAATTCGACCAACACTAGAGTTTAATCGACCGCGCAAATGAAATTGCCAAATAGCAACTGCAGTGGGACATTTAATTCTAATCCAAAAATTTTCAACTTCTCCGTTTGTCGTCCACTCATGTCTATCAGAGAAAGCGTAATAAAGATAATTTTCTGGATAATATGCTGATGCGCTTACCTCAAACCCGGCTCGGTTGTCACTTGCTTTAAAAAGTGTTGGAATATATCCAACATTGTTTTTAGTTCGTTTTATACCATTAGACAGACTATCAACATACACTTTATTTGTCAGATCATTAGGGTTAACTGGAACATATGTCGTAGTTATTTTATTATTTCTCATGTTTATATTGCTTGACATTGCTCCACCAGATTTTTTAAAGTATGGGGCAAGTTCTTCTTTCAACTGACCATAACTAATAGCATCAGCATCAGCTTGTGGCGAGGTTGTTGGCAATCCAGCTATTTTTGAGTTATTGCTCATTGTAAGGTTACCTGTCATTGTATCGCCGGCTTTGTTAAGTTTATTATCATCAACTGATCTTAGCTGTGCATAACTTACAGCTTGCGTTTGATTCAAGTTTTCTGGCGGATATGCAATCTCTAAATTTATTAAAAAAAATTCCTGACATGTTGATATTACCTATAACCGTTCCACCGATTTTATCAAGTTTGTTATCATCCACATACCTCAACTGTGCATAACTTACCGCTTGTGTATAATTTAAGTTTGCTGGTGGATACCTGGTCTCCAAATTTATTAAATTTTTTTCTGACAAATCTAAGTTACCGCTTAAAGTTCCGCCAGATTTATCTAGTTTATTATTTTCGACGGATTTTAGTTGTGCATAACTAACAGTTTGTGTGTTATTAACATTTATTGGTGGATATGAAGTTTCTAAATCTAGTACTCGTTGATTTCACATAAACAAGTTTCCTGTCATCATGTCGCCAGATTTTTTTAAGTAGCCCGATAAATCAACTTTACCGTTTGTTATTGTTGTACTTACAGCTGATGAATCTCCTAATGTTGTTCCAAATTTTGTATAATAGCTCATTTATTTATTGTCCTACATAAAATTGTCAACATTAGTCAGTTTAATATATTTTTATGTTATATAACAAACAATGGCAAAATCGTCGATATCAAACTTTGATACAGAGCGGTTGGTGAAACATAAACATAACAATGAACTTCCAGATTGTCATTATCTTATTGTTGGGCGAACTGGATCGGGAAAAACAAATTTGCTAATGAATTTACTGTTAGGCGATAATTTTAACTACGAGCGAATTTATATTTATACAATTAATCCACAAGAAGATAAGTACGAGCTGCTAAGCGAATGTAATGACAAACTTCGTGATGATCTTGATGCTGGTGAAGATTTTTTATAATCAAACAACCAGAAGATCTTGTTCCAGTTAATCAACTTGATTCAGATGAACATAAGATAGTAGTTTTTGACGATATTCCGCTAAATAATGTAGAAATGAACAAAATAGATCATATTTTTCACTATAGCGTAATAAGAAATGTAATTCTGTTTATCTCGCCCAAGGTTTTTATAATGTTGACAGATATATCAGACGAAATACTGGTTGTTTTATATTATTTCCGGGACTGGACAATGTTGACGTTAGAAATATCGCGAACGAGCAATACGGCGATGTAACAAAAGATAAATTTATCGAATTATATCATAAGGCGACAGCGGATAAATATAACTTTTTCTTATTTGATAAGCTAACACGTGATCCAGCTAAAATGTTTCGTTGTTGTATTGACAGTTACTTACATTAAGTTTTTTGTTTTTAATAGTCTTAATTTTATAAAATTTATATATAATAATTATGGATAAAAGAGCAAAATATAGAAAACATATAGAAGATCTAAAAAAACTTGCTCAATCTCAAGCAGAATTTAAGCAAAAAGTGCAGCAAGCACGACGCGGACAAGTAACTGCTGCAGAAACAACAGCTACGATTCTCAAACCAGTTACTGAAGCACTACTTGGAAAACAACCTGAAACTAAACCACTATCAGAAGAAGAACTTAAGCAACTACAGGAAAAAGGTTTGGTTGGATTAGTTAAGGAAAAACAAGAAGCAGCTGCTGCAAAAATTGTTGCTAGATCTGATGAGGAAAGAAGAAGATTGGCTGAGGCTCTTACAGCATATATTCCTAATCCTGTTGCTAGACAAGCTGAAATAAATCGGCTGATCAATAATCCACTTGAATTTGAAAGAAGATTAGCAGAATCAACTTCACATGAAATTAGAAGTTTACTTGGAAAATTATCAGAAAGATTAGAGGATATTGAACAAGAACAAAAAGATATTGGTGAGAGAACGATAAAGTTTTTAGATGTTGATGAACAAAGACGATTTTATAAGAAAAAAGCAAATGAACAAATATCAGATGGTAAATATCGTGAATTTCTGACAGAAAATGATATAAATGATATTGATAATATAAAAACTTAGTCGAAAGAAAGATATGATGAACTTATTAAGGATTTAAATAAAATTATACTTTCTGGTAACGAGTCTAATGCTAAATTAGATGAAGCTACAAAAAATAAGGAAATGATGTTACTATCTTATAAAATTAAGCAAGGTATTATTGCTGAAATCTTTCATAAAACAGCAGTTGATAACAGACCAACAGGGTTTGGTAGGGGTTGGAATTTTTTAAGGAAATTCAAAATAAATGATGAAAATCGAGTGAAAGAATATAGAAAAGAAGAAGCTGGGATACTAAACGGCATAACATTTTTAAAAGAGATTGAACAGCCACTAGTTATATCCCCAGGAAAAATAAAAACTTCCGAAGAAACTGAAAGAAGAAAGCAAATTGAAAAATTAAAAGAAATGGTAAAAGAAAAAATAGAAGATTCAGATTACGATACTTTTATAAAAGAAAATAATATTAAAGACGTTGATAATATTGATAAATGGTCACATGGTAAATATGATATGTTAATATCATTATTAGATAAGTTAAAAGATGGTAAACAAGCTTTAGATGAAATTGATAAAGCTGAAGAAAAAGATTTCACAGAACTTTAAAAAAAAGCCCGAGATGGTTTTATTGCTGATGTCTTTAAATCTGCTGCAGTAAGATTTAGAACTGGAAAATCCAGAACTGCAGGACGAGGTTTTAAAAATGAATTTGATGGTTATGATAGATTTCGCTCAGGGAGAGCTAAATCAAAAACAGGAACCGGTGTAAAAATATATACATCAACTGCCGAAATGATAGGCAGATTAATGCTGTTGATATCATCAGAGGAAGCTGGAAATGTTGGCGCTGAAACTGATAATGAAATTATTGACATACTTGATCATTTAAGATCGGAAAATTTATTAACATCTGACGAGTACGAAACGTTACACCGCGACTTAATTTTGTAAATATATAATAAATAACAATGTCAAGAACATTATTACTAGACTCTAGTACAACCGCAAAAGATAGCGCAAATTTTTCAGTAAATTATATTCCGCCAATACAACTTGATACTGAAAAACAGTATGAAATTGGACTATTTTGATGTACGTGTTGGCATTCCATGGCTAACGTAAAAACTGGAGTAAACGATAAATTTGATTTTACTTTAGCTCCAGCTCCAAGACCTACATGGCAATCAGTTAAAATTCCGCAAGGAGCCTACAACGTAACTGATTTAAATAAGACGATACGCGAATTAATAACGAAAAATGGAGGAGTTTCAGACAATTTTGAACTGGTTCCGAATTATAACACATTACCCGCTAGAATAACATTAAAAAATAATTTGATAATAGATTTTTCATCATCAACAAGCATAGCCTCACTGATTGGATTTACTCACAAACAATACGGATCTGTAGCAGAACAAACAATAACGTATGACGGTGAACTGCCGGTAAATATAACTGACGTAAACACAATATTAATAAATTGCTCTATTGCTTCTGGATCTTACTCAGCCCAGAGTAGTAAAGGACAAACAATATATAGTTTTTCACCAGATGTTCCACCGGGTTCGCTCATGCAAATTAATCCGCGGCAAGTTATTTATTATCCGCTAAATGTTGAAAATCAAATAACAGTAATAAATATGCAGTTGACAGATCAATCTGGACGACAGCTGGATCTGAATAACGAGGTTGTTACTTACTATTTACACCTACGCACGCAATAGCTTCGCTATCGACTTCGTGATTGGCAATCGACTTCGGTTTTATACAACCTCAGATATAATGAAACAAAAAAAATTTATCGAAGAAAAGTAGTTGGTGGATTTTTGGGAAATATATTTACTAAAATTATCGAAATTGCTCCGGAAATCGCGCGTAAAGTTGCACCAGTTGCACTTGACGCAGGTAAAGCTTTTGCAACTGGAGCTGCATCTGCCGCTGGAACTAGGGTGGGACAAGAAATAGCTGATAAAATTAAAGGAGAGAAACCGCAGGTTTCTTCATCTGAGATAAAACAAGTTATATCAGAAATCGCTCCAACAAAAGAAACTCAACGTGCTATGATAACAACAACACAAAAAAAATTTTATCACCGAAGGGCGAGCAGATTATACAAAAATTAATATCTAAAGTAACAGTGCCGCAATAAAATTTTATATAAACTAATAAATAAAAAATGCCTGTTAAAAATTATCTCGATTTAGCAGAAACTTATGACATCGATGACACAGTAACAGAATTTGAGTATATTGAGTATCTCGATGAAAATTCTAATGAACCAAATAAAGCTGGTATTTGAACATTTAATACCCGAGACGAAGATGTATTTCTACTGCCACACAAAGCAATATTGGAAGTTAGTGGTCAGATTATGACAGTAGCTAATCCACCTGTTGCAATTGCAGCTGGAACAGAAGTAGCTCTTATAAATAATGGTTGGTGTTTATTTAAAAGTGCTCGATATCAACTAGCCAATCAAAACTGTTGAGGATATTTCAAGTCACCTACAAGTTGCAAGTACAATCTTAAATATTATTTCGTTTTCCGACGATTACTCTAGATCGACTGCAACTAACATGATGTGGTTTAAAGATACTGGACGTGGTGTTTTATTACACGGAGCTGATGCAGCTGCAGATCTTGTAATTGTAAGAACTTTTCTTATTGTTAATGCAGCCGTGCTAGGGATAGCCGCACCAGCTGCAGACGCTAATGTGGACGTTGTAAGAGTCTCACTTACTGCTGCTTGTAATAATCTTAGTATAACACCGCCAGGTGCAGCTGCGAACGCTGTTGCAATGTTAGATTTAATCAATAACACAATTAGCGTAAGAAATGCACGTTACAATGAAGGTTTTTGCTAGGAGAAAGGCACTTGCGGAAGGATCACGTCAAATTACAATGATGCTGCCGTTAAGTACAATACTTGGCTTTTGCAGGGACTATAATAAAGTATTTCGTGGAGTCAAACATACACTTATTTTAGATCGAGCAGAATAAAACGACTGCATGTTTAGGTCAGGCGGAGCTGATGTACAGTTTATCATAAATAAACTTGCGCTGTGGATGCCACGAATAACACCATCAATCAATAAAATGTCAGAATTAAACAGTATACTTGACAAACATACAAACAGAATTTATTTTCAGCAACATAAAATATATCAAACAGCAGTTCCAAATACTACCGACTACACATGGCGAGTTACAACAACATCAAGTGAACAACTGCCGAGGCAATTATTTGTTGTATTTCAACGGCAAGCGCGACATGGTAACCAAGAACAAAATAATGCAATATTTGATAATGCTAATGTTAGACGAATATATGCTAGACTAAATTCTAAGCAGTATCCGGAACGAGCGATAGAATGTAATTTTGCAGATGACGCTAATAAAAATATTACTAGACCTTACATGTACCTACTCGACGCAGTGGAAAAATATCAGGACGTTGGAGATGGATCTCAGATATCAACAGAGGAATTTCGTACACTTTATCCGATATTTTATTTTGATGTTAGTAAACATAGCGAGGGAGCTGTCGACTCAACAGCTGATATTGAAATTACTTGGACACTCGGTGCAGTTCCAGATCCAGCAGCGCAGTTGTACGTGTACGTGTTGGTGATCAGCGACAGATTTATTACGATTGATTCTGTTGGAGGCAAAATGACAGTACAAGTTTAATCTGTAACTTTAATATAAGATGACAAAATATATTGTAAAAGAAATATATTTGACTGATGGTCAAGTTAAAAAATTAGCAGCTGCTGTTGCAAAGCAGAGGCAGATATCATTAAAAATCAACCCTGACATTTCCAAGGGTATTTTAACAAAATTGATGTTAACCAAAAAACAAGTGAACAGGTACGATCGCGGCGAACCTTTTGTTTTAAATTTAAGTGCCGCACAAATAACAGCGATGGCAAAACAAGGTGGTTTCTTTGGTCCGGCATTATCAGTAATAGCCAGAACGTTATTACCTAACATTTTGCCGGTGTTGGGTACATTAGGGCTAGCAGCAGCGTCTGGAGCAATATCTGGCGCAACGAAAAAAGCAGTTGAAGGTCATGGTATAAAGAAACTTTCAGTTTAATTTTATGTGACTGATAAATATAATGTCACGACGAAGAAAAACAACAACGAAAAAAAAGACACCGCGACGTCGAAGAACAACCAAAGGCGGATTTATTCCAATAGCTCCACTTTTAGCGGAGTTAGCAGGAAGTATACTGCCAAATCTGCTGGGAATAGGACGAGGACTAACATTGCCGGGAACACGGCCTCCCCGCTAAGTAACTTTGATATACTTGATAAGCTAAAACAAGTAAAAAATTTCCACGGAGTTTATTCCAAAGATGAACTCAAAACCGAAGGTGTCGCAGATGTTGGTTCTGTGTGATAAATATACAAGATTTCAACGACGGATCTGGTACACATTGGGTGGCAGTTTATAATAACAATTATTTTGACTCGTTTGGACTTCCTCCAAGCGACGCAATAAAAAAATATATAAACAAAAAATATAAAATAATAAATTATTCGTCTAATTAAATTCAACCTATTGAAACTTCTGCTTGTGGATATTATTGTATAATGTTCATTAAACAAATGTCTCAATCCTTTGGATTGGAGCCTAAATTTAATTTTTTAAAATTTATTTTACAGTTTGACAATGTATAGCCTATCGTGTGCTGAAAAATGGCGTTAAGCCCCACAACAACAACAACAACAACAACAGTTTGACAAGCAACCTTCTCACGCTAATGATAAGATTGCAATTAATTTTTGTAAATCTATCTAAAGCTTGCACAAAATTATTTATAATTTTGCTAATTTTATCTAAATTACAAACATATAATGTCAACATATTGTCTTAAATGTAAAACTAAAACAGAAAATATCAATGAAACAACAGAAAAAACAAAGAACAACAGGACGATGCTAAAAAGTATTTGCGCAGTCTGCGAAAAAAGAAAAAGTATGTTTTTAAAGAAATCGTTGGGAGTTGGATGTCCCGACATTATTTTAGTAGACGACTGAAAACAAATCTGAAAAAAAAAATGTTTCATAAGTAGACGACTGAAAGTTATTATTGTAAAAGTTATTTTAATAGAATGATATGCAAATGCGATTGTGACAGAGATCTCTGTCTGGAGCAAAATAAAATTGTCACATACTGTCAACAATGCAACAACAGAAAAATAATAGGAACAGGTATAGATATACATAAAATAATTGGCAAATTGCCAAAACCAAAAGAAGGCTGGACATTGCCAGGCCATAAATATACTGGACCTTATAATCCGCTAAACAAACATCTTGACGAGAACGATAACCCGCTACCCGGACAAGAACCTTACAATCAAGTTGATGCAATAGCAATGCGCCATGATATCTGCTACAGGGACAACGAACAAGATAAGGCTGGCTGTGATAAAGTAATGTTAGACGAACTTCGTGATATGGAGCCGACAAATATGCGAGAACGTTTTGAAAGAAGACTGGTGCAGGGTTTTATTAGAGCAAAATATAAATTGGGACTCCGAAAGAAATTGTACGATGATCTTGCAACTGAATTACATAAACCTAAAAAAAAAGTTTACGCGACGTAAAGTTGTCGCAAATGCCGTTGATGACATCTGGGCAATAGATTTAGTTGATATGTCAGATCTTGCTCAGTTTAACGATAATAAGAGATACTTGTTTAATGTTACAGATGTTTTTAGTAAATATGCTTTTAGTGTTCCAGTTTCAGACAAGACAGGAACGTCAATAACTGATGCGCTGAAACAAATAATAACAACTACAGAAAGGAAACCAAATAGAATCTGGACTGATTACGAAGCAGAATTTTTTAATAAAATATTTGAGCAGTTTTTGCTTCAAAATAACATCAAGAAATATGTTACAAGGAACGAGGGTAAAAGCGTTGTCGTCGAGCGATTTAATCGCACGCTAAACGGAAAAATACACAAATATTTGACATCTAAAAATACGAGTAAATATATTGACAATTTACAAAACATTGTTGACGAATATAATAACACGAAACATCGAACCACCAAAATGTCGCCAAACGACGCAATTAAAAATCCGATTCTTGCAAATGAAAACATGTATCGTAGACATAAATTTAAAGTGGGTGATAAAGTTATAATTTCTCTGACGAAAAAAAACATTTGAAAAAGGATTTACTCCAAACTGGAGCGAAGATATTTTTGTTGTTGATAAAGTACTTTTAACAATACCTGTAACATACGTGCTGAAGGATTTATTAGGTGAACCTATAACTGGCACAGATTTACATTTGATAGTTTTACATAACGAAATTAAATGTAATTTTCTTGCATCATCAACTGGCATTAAATTGAATATTTTATCAAAAATAAAATCGTGTTTTATGTTCCTTTGCTGGCCAGTTATTTTTAGATTTACAAAAAGTTTAATAAGCTGCCAAAATATTTGTTGTTCGGCAATAGTAAAATTAAATTGTATTGTTTTTTTAACTTAACATTATATCGTCCAGCTGTCGGCCTGCTGTAATTTTTTTTCTGTCAGCGACAGTAACTACTTCATCACCGTCGGATTCGTTGTTGTACAAAATATCATCTTCGCTATAACTAGAAAATTTGTCGGTGACTTTGTCGTTAGTGATTGTGTTGTTGGCGACTTTGTCGCTAGTGATCGTATCACTTGCGATTGTATCTTCCGCGTATATATCAGCAAGTCGTTTCATTAAATCCATATTATAATATACTTTTATCTAATTTATAATAATAATGAACAGCGAAACGAAATCTCCTGATGTAAAATATCATCAAAAAGTTAATATATTAAATTATAAGGAAATAGCTGAGGCTATTAGAAAATGTTTGTCAGGTTATAATGCTTATTCTGTTGTCGTTATTGTAATGCAGGGCGAAAATGATAGGATATTACTAACAGCAGCAGAAAAAAAAAATAAACTTAATGAAAGTGCTTTTATAACATTAAAATTTGATAAAGATGATATTCTAATGTTTGCTCACAGTTGCTTAACTAAATCCGATCTAAGAAATATCATTAATTGTCATATCTGAAACTAAATCTGTTAAAAGTGGATGTTGACGTTGTTGATTTATGTACGCCATCAGCCACATCTTTTACTCGCTGTGATGAATTTTATGATATTTCCCAGCAGAATAAACTGATTTAAATTTCATTTCTTCTTCAGTCTCCAGATTTACTGATATAATTGATCTTTTAGGATTTTTAAATTGGAACCATCATAACCATCATAACCGGCTCCTCTTCTGGTGTTTTCTTTTTGTGTTACCAAATCTAAATTTTCAATGCGATTGTCTGTTTTAATTTTGTTAAGATGATCAATGACTAAATTATTTAAAATAGCGCCGTTAAAATTTTCAAACACAAATCTGTGACTGTAATAACAAACTTTATCAGTTTTAGTTCCACGTATCATCACATGTAAATATCAATGTCTACTCAAATTTCCAACAACTTTTTTCGTTTTTCTTCTTCGAATAATTCCGCGATCGTTAGCCTCATAGAAATCAAACACAGGATGAGTTTGATACTCATTTTGTAATGCTAAATTCTCAATATTGTCATCAGTAATCGAATTATTGACTCTATAGACTCTTTGTCCAGCTGGAATGTCATCACAGAACAAAGTATAAATAAAATCTTTTCTAAACATTTCAGTCATATCTGTATCATCACCTTTCACTGAAATTATCATTCCAGCTGGTGTTGGTCTACCAATAGATTTTTTAGATTTTATGTTAATAACCAAACCTAATGCATTTCCAGCATATAAGTTATACTTCGGATGAACATGATATGCTTCTTGCTCCTCCGCTGTCAATCTGATATATCTCAAAATTTCTGTCATTATACTATAAGGATTTTATATCTCTAATTGATTTTTCAACTGGCGTGCGGTGAGTTATCGATCAAACAATCAATTAGAGATATAAAAATACTATATATAATACAATGTTAAAATTACGTGATATTGCTAAAAAGAGCATTATCAAAGCAGAAAAAATTGCTACAGCATTTTCCGGATACGACAGCAGTTACAAATTTGATAATCAAAATGTTTTAGCAAATTTTAATTCTACAAATTTATATCATCTTTTGCAACCAGTTATAGCTCAAGGACTTGCAGCTCACAAAAGTATCAAACTAATAGTACAGTATCATACGATTTTATCAAAATTACATGTAATCGAAAAAGATATACTTGATATAATTTTTGAAAATACAAGTTTCGACAGCGAAATTTCCGAACCATATCTAACAGCTAAATCACGAAAAATATTAACTGGAAAAAATATTGCCACAGTCGCCGCTGAAATACACCAAGAAATAAATAAAAAATTGGAGGAATTTACTTCATCTGGGTCTGGGTGGAAATTTGAAATGATAAAGAAGTTTTAATTCATACAGCAAAATATAACATACTTCGAGGTAGTTCTTACGTTGATCTTCCAAAAAAAATTAAAAACAAAAAATGCTGTATAAATGTCAAAAACAACGACTATCAATGTTTTCGTTGGTCAATTTTGTCTGCGAAACATCCTCAGAGTGACCATAATGATAGAAATGAAGAGTATTTGCCATACAAAGACGAACTAGATTTTAACGGAATAACTTTTCCAGTAGCAGAAAATCAGATACTAAAGTTTGAAAAACAAAACAATATTTCAGTAAATGTTTTCGGACTAGATGAGCGAGAAAATGTTTACCCAAGGTATATTTCAGACACTGCTACACAAAAGACAATAAATTTATTATTTTATCGAGGACATTACGTTTGGATAAAAAAAAACTTTAACGGCTTAGTTGGCGGACAGTATAATAAAAATAAAAAGAAGAAATATTTCTGTTACAAATGTTTGCAAGGTTTTTCTAAGAATGAGAAACTATAGGAACATCTTAAATACTGTATCAACGTTCAAAGAATAACAATGCCAAGTGAAAAAGAAAAAGTCTTAAAATTTAAAAATTACGATCATAAGCTAAATATACCTTTCGTTATTTATGCGGATTTCGAGTGTTTACTCGTTGCAGTGGCAGGTGCAGAAAATGATCCTAATAAATCAAGTACAAGAAAAATACAGCAACATGTTCCTTGCGGAGTAGCTTATAAAATAGTTTGTTGCGTCGATGATAAGTTTTCATGTCCGGTTAAGTTATACAGATGTAAAGATAGTGAATCTGAAAGTCCGGCGGTATGGTTACTAAAAAATCTTATCGATGATGTTAATAAAATTTCTAACAAATTATTTAAGACAGCTCCAATGAAAATAACATCTGAGCAACAGCTTGAATTTGATGAAGCGGTTGATTGTCATATTTGCAAAAAATCTTTAGTCGACCCCAATGGAGTCCAAGATAAAGTGCGCGATCACTGTCATCTAACTGGCCAGTATCGTGGAGCGGCTCATGATAATTGTAATTTAAAATTTCATGCACCAAAGTTTATACCTGTCGTTTTACATAACTTTCGCGGCTATGATAGTCATATCATTGTAGAAGCTTTTGGCAACGAGGAAATTAAATCTAAACTAAAACTAAATAATAAGATAAAATGTATGCCAAATAATTTTGAAAAGTATATGTCAGTTACTCTCGGAAAATTACGTTTTATTGACAGCCTGCAATTTACATTAGCATCTTGTAGAAAATGCTGTAAAAGCTGGTAGCGAGTTTTATTACCTAAAAAGTTGCTTTGGAGATAAATTTAATCTACTGACAAGAAAAGGAGTGTTTCCGTATGAGCATCTCGATGACTGGAGCAGATTTAATGAAACGTCTCTGCCTGGCAAAGATAAATTTTACTCGCAGATCAAAAATGAAGATATTACAGACGACGAGTACAAATATGCACAAGATATTTGGAATAAATTTAGTTGTCAAACATTTGGTGATTATCATGATTTATATTTAAAAACAGATGTATTACTACTAGCAGATGTCTTTGAAAATTTTCGTCAAGTTAGTTATAAAAATTATGGTTTAGATCCTTGTTGGTATTATTCTGCTCCAGGATTGTCTTGGGACGCTCTACTAAAAACAAACAAAATAGAATTGGATCTCTTGACAGATGTTGATATGTTTAATTTTATTGAAAAAGGTATCAGAGG
>JAECUM010057043.1:0-19342 GCA_016617855.1 Megalonaias nervosa
TAAAGTGATCAGAGACAACTGCAATATTTTGGTTGTGTTTAATGGAGTAGATAATTATACTTTACAGAATATTTATTATACTTGGTGTTCAGGGGATATGGATATGATTAAATTTAAAAACTTTTTTGCTCAAGCACAAGCTGTTCCATTCGGATTTATTACAATAAATTTACATGATCCAAGATCTAGATATCGTATAGGTCTAGATAAAATCTTTGGTTAATTACAGCAGCAGAGCAGCAGGCAGGGTGACTGACAAAAATTGAGCGACCCTGCGAGTAAACTAAACGCATTATAACATAAAAAACAAAAAAGTCAAAAATAAAATAATAAAAATGAGCTAACCCAAACAATTTATTATTCGTTTTTCAAACTATACGGTAATAATAAAAGTTAGGAGGTTCGGTTTAGTGTTATTGACCTTATTTTTCAGCCTTTGTAGGAACCTTTATTTTTGTAAAATAAGGTCTCGTACAAAGTGGTCTGTTCACCCTGCCTGCTGCTATTGGTATATTTTTTATTTTTTTTTTTGTGATCGCGCTGATGGGTTTCATGGAAGTTGCACGAGTAATTTCATTATTTAACGCAGCTATTACACTTAGTAGTCTTGCAACCCATTCACGAGATCTTTTGTCCTCGGACTTAAGGTCAGCGGATATTTCTTTGCATTTTGATATCCAAATAACCGCTCAGCAAGTGTTCGATTAAATCGTTCAACGATTGCCTGGTCGCGATGAATTGCGGTGTGTCCTCGTCTGATTTTGACATCATGTTTTTTCATCAGAGATGATACTGCACCAAGAAATTCTTTGCCAGGGTCAACCTGTAGTAGCTGTGGCCATCGTAGACCACCGCGTTGATAAATTCGTTCAAACGCAGATGCAACTTCAGATGCTGTTTTAGTTGATAATGGTTCTGCTTCTTTACATCTACTTGCAACGTCAACGACAGTTAACGCGTATTTATATGTGCGTGATTGACGTCTATGTGTTTTAATAGTATCATGTGGTAAAAACAAAATATCTGCCTGATGAACTTCATTAGGAACACTGACGTCAAAATGTGCATACTGAATTTTTTTAGGTGGTGGTAGATAAATTTGCCATATTGCCTGTCGTGCTAACCAGTATGCAGCAACAGAACTTGAGACATTTGCTGCATCAGCATGTTTACCAATCGATGTTTTACCCCTCCAATATCCTCTTAGGCTGTAATAAATCGATTCCAGTATAATATTTATGTATGATTAATTACCGGCCCCTAGCACTAGTTTACCTTTCATCGCAGATTTTACCAGGAAGCTAGCAAGTATATCTCTGAGAGTTTTATTTTTTATGGAATTTAAAGAGTGAATCAACTTCACATCTGCAATATGTCGTTGTTGTAAATCTTTATTTTTATATGCAACATCAGGAATGTGGCACGCTTGATCAATCGCATTTATTGGATACTCTCCTGGTCTTGGTTGGTCTCGTTCGTCAAGTAGGATATCAAGACGGGTTCCAGGACCACAATAATTATATCCAGGAAGATGTTTTTCTCCTGGGTATTTAGCTCATGGAGTCCCTGGTAATTTTCCCAGTGAAGCAGCGATATCACCACCTGAGTTCGTACGAGACGAAATAAATTTGTATTTGCTTGTACCACATTTCACACACTTGCCTGTAAGTGCAAGTTGCTTTTTATTTTTTGTTGTTATTGTTGTTAATCCACTAGTATTGGTGGATGCTCTGCATCGAACACAATATAAATTCACATTATTTATTATATTTGTACAACATGGGTGTCATTGACTTCTCAGCGACACGAAAGCAAGAGCCAATGAAGCTTTATGCAGCGTTACCAAATTCTATCAGAGCAATTATAATAGGTCCAGCTGGGTCTGGTAAAACGCAATTATTGCTTAATCTAATAATGAGATGGCTAAAGTGGGATACGTTGTATTTAATGGCACCATCCGTAGATGATCAGCGATGCTACGATGTGCTTAAATATCTTAATGAAGAAGCGAAGTCGTTGGATGAAGATGATGATAATGATATTGTTGATTTTATCACCGATATTGATGAAGCTCCATCTGTTGATGATCTCGATGGACGTATTAATAATCTCGTAGTATACGATGATGTGATGCTGGACAAACAATCAAATCCAGCTCGGATATTTTCCCGAGGCAGACACAAAAATACAGACGTGATTTATATTACTCAGCGATATATACAAATACCTAAAGTGATCAGAGATAACTGCAATCTTTTAGTTGTATTTAATGGAGTCGATACACATACTCTGCGAAACATTCATCAGAATTGGTGTTCAGGAGATATGGATATGATTAAATTCAAAAATTTCTTCTCAAAAGCGCAAGCTACCCCACACGGATTTATCACAAATTTACATGATCCTCGTTCGCGATATCGTATAGGTCTCGATAAAATTTTTGACTAAAAAAGACAGCAGCAGGGAGGGCGACGACAAAGAATGAGTGAGCGCACAAGTAAACAAAACACACTATAAAAAAACAAAATCATAAATATAAAAAATTAAAGTAACCGAAATAAACTAACCTGATTGGAAAAGTTTCGCGTCGGTTAGAGATTTCGGTTTTGACGTTACTGACGTTTGTATTTTTGTCTCCGTAGAAAACTTTATTTTTCAGCGTAATCTCTAATTGGAAACTTTGTAGGATCCGCCCTCCTTGCTGCTAATACAAAGTGAAAATGTTAAAAAACGGAAACTTACGGTATTACGAATTAAATAAATCCCAAATAATCCTAGAATTACAGACACAAGTCCTAATAATTAAAGTTCTAAATAAACTTTAGTAGAAATGTTATAATGCAATGTTTTGGAATTTTTAGAAAGTGCAATGTTTGGAACTGTAATTTAAATTCATATAATTTTAACAAAGGTGATAATGGTTAGAATCTTTGTACTAGTGATTCTAATAAAGAAAGTGATTGTTAGACTTTTTGTATTACATGATTCTAATTGGTACTTTTTAGCTGTATCATTGTAAAACAAATCTTCAGTAAAGACTGATTTACGCCGGATTCTCAGATATTGACGTAAAAACCAGTCAGGGTCTAAGATGCACACTAAGCGGATTTTAACGAAGCAAATTCAAGCACGAGGACCCTATATATTGTTACGTATCGGCTAGTTAAAGTAACATAAAGAAAAGAGTGACAACAAGCTTTGTAAATTTTAACAAAAATAATTTATTTCCCTAGAAAACACGGTGAAAAGGTAAAAATATGAAACAAGACTTACGATTTACAAAGAAGATCCAAAAAAGTGTCTTAATATGTGAAAACACATAAGTCCTGTGACTAAACAGTTCTAAATTGACGTAGTCTGAATCTCAATTCCGTTCCAAGATGGCGGTTGATGACGTTAGACGAAGGTTAAACACAAATGTCCAGAATTTTCACTGTGAATCAGTTTGTATTGTTCAGTTCCAATTTAGAATTAATTTCAGCAAATGTATTTGTCCAATGCCAGTTGTGTAGTTCTCCAGGGAAAATAATTATTTAAAAGGTAGACGAAGTACAACTATCCTCAATAACAAAACACATTATTCTTCATACGTACGAACGAACAACTCTTTCCAGCACAAAAGAATACCTTCTTAAGGTATTGAAAACTCTATATGATGTTATGATGTGACTCTCTGAGATGTTAAAATATGACTCTCCAATATGACTCAGACTAGTTCGCAGCTACCTGAGTATTTTAAAGCAAACTAATACGTCACCCCATGCACACGCATGAAGAAATCATGGAGATTTCGAAATATCGCCAACGTAGTATAGAATGTCAACAAGTATTATTAGTAATGACCGTGGTCACAACCAATCATTTACATAGCTATTTCCGACTGTTTACTTAATATGACAAAACCGTCATGCAAAAATCGTGCTTACGCGAGTCACATTTACGTTCTAAATAAACACGACGTTTCTAACAAAATATCAGATCCTGTGAACATAATCATCATCATTATAATAATTATATTTAATGATATAAAAATGAAATAAAAATGAAATAAAAATAAAATAGAAAGAATTAGAAAAAATTAAAATTTTAACACACATGTAATTTAACTACAGGGTCGTAACAATATGCACGCTCTCACGGATTGGTCAAGAATTGCTGTGCCGCAGACATGGATTCTTGACTTCCTTTTTTCCAGGTGAGAGGAATGTAATTAGTTTTAGAGATTTTCTTAGATGTATAATGTGCTGAAAAATTGCATCGGTAGAAATTCTTTCATCCACCTCTAAAGAACTTGTAACATGTTATTATTATTATTATTATTATTATTATTATTATTATTATTATTATTATTATTATTATTATACAATATGAATTTTTAAATATAGTGTATCTCGGATTGTTTAAATTTATTTAGATCTTGTGTTAATTTATAATATTAAGTTTGGTTTTTGTAGAAATGGTTTGCTACCAACTTCATGCTGCAAAAAAATTTATTTAGAAACAAAATACCTTTGAAGTTACAGCAAATAATATTCTAGTTTTAGAATAAAGATTTAATAAAATACTTTGATTGAAATTAACTCTGGTATTAGTTTATAATATTTTATTCTTAAGCATTTTTGCACTATTGGCAATTTATTTGGCTTTTAATTCTAAAATACAGAAATATAGAATTGTGTAGATGTAGTTAAATATAACATTTTTATTATAGACATTAAATGATTTATGTGTTAATTTTTATTCTATATCTAGTGTAGTGTTGTTTAATTTTAACAAGGATTTGCTGTGCCGCAGACTTACATTCTCGACTTCCTTTTTGCTAGTTCGATCCCAGTACTTCTTCGCACATATTAGTGACGTAACATCTACATTGCTAGAGTGACACTGCCGCTTGAAAAAGCCAGAATGACATCTTTTGTTTACTTCCTCTCTTTCGATCTTCCGACCACAACAATATAGGAAAAAGAATCATTAACATCTTCTTATAATTTAAGAAATCCAAATTAAGCCTAACGCTGAAAGTGTTGATGTGCCTGTGATGGCTCGTAAAGCGTTGATGTTCCAACAGCTTTTTGTTGGATCACAATAATACAATGCAAGAAGAAATACTTATTTGAAATTTCAGTATAAATTCAAGTCTCTATATCCAAGAATATTATCAGAGCACTTTTATATTTCCAGGGAAGAAATAATTTGACTAATTCCAAATCATTTACTGTACATAAGAATAACTTGATTCTCCTGAGATGTTAAAGCATGCATGAATAATATTTCCAGTAACAATATTATACAGTCTTCTACTTGACCTCATGTCACAATTAACATTTTCTAACAGAGACATTACATAATGGAAAATGATCTTCTAACAACTTCTTAATATTTGCAAAATAAAATGTTAGCGATGACCAGAAAGTTTGTTACTAAAATTATAATATAGAACCTGGAACATGTCAGGTACGGCAAGTAAATTGTTGGGAAATTGCAATAACCTAGACTCAGACCAAACAAACATATTTATTTCTGTTAATAACGATCCTGATATTAAACAAGGAGAATATTTTAGTTCTGTAGTAGTTCTGTACAGGATAAAAAAAATTAATAATTCATGTCAAGTAGAAAATAAACTTGACTTTGGACAACGTTAAGTCCAACATACAATTTTACATTACAATAGCATATAATGAAATAAATAATTTTTTTACAAAACCTAACAAACAATGCAAATAAAATATTAAATATACACAACGCTGTCTTTTGAATCAGACGTTAATGTAATTCTGCCTTGATTAAAATATATGACACATGTAAAAGTAACACATACCGTTCTTCCCCAAATGTTACAAAAAATTGTCCACTAAAATTACTTCCTACGGCTCCAGAAATCTACACTTTCACAGACTTATTGAAAATCAACTATTAACAAAGAAAACGGAGTGTCTTCGCTTTTATAAATTGTCATATGGCACTTCTTGATCAAGGAACTGTTGAAGCCTTTCCTTGAAAGCTGCTTTTGTGCTTGCATCGTCTTTCCAATCCAAATATGCCCTGCGCTTCATCGTCTGGTGAAGACATTTTGGCACGTGCTTGGCTTCCAGAGGACCGACTTTGACAACAACAAATCTATCTGCGTGACTGTCAAATACGGCCACTAGCTCTCTTTCGTGGAATTTGTCCTCAATATAGTTCTGGCTTAGGACGATTATCACGTGACGACAGAGAACCAACGAATCCAGCATACTAAACTTTAAAAGCTTGCCTACAATGAATATCAAATGTATACAACATACATGTATACATACATACATACATACATACATACATACATACATGCATGCATAAATACATACATACATACATACATACATACATACATACATACATACATACATACAGACAGACAGACATAATAAAGACATACATTTCTACACTGAGTAGTCTGTTCAATAAAAGGTTCTGTCTTCAACCCTCTTGCTTCTGGCTTCATCATTTTCCAATTTATGTTTTTCTTTGTTATTTCAACCTGGGACTAGAATTACACAGGGATATACTTCTCCCTTTTTTTGCCTCGCCAAATATCTCTGTCGAGCCACCATGTCTTCCAGACAGTACCTGATTTTTACATCAGTCTGGCTACTTATTTATTCAATACTTTCTTTTACAACGATTATACAAGTATTTTTAAATTTGTAACAAACATGAAAAAGTACTTTTGTAATTTATTCTGACCTTGATGAGACTGACACTTTATTGTCCGAAAAGAATTTCCAGGAATTCAATACTAATTATGTGTTCAAAACATTGATGATATTCTGGAGCGATAATATTTTCAAATTAGCCATACTGGATGTAAGATTTAAACGATTATCATTTAGGGTCAACTAGACATCACAAGACGTCTTCTAGTGAAAACTCCATGCCGATTAGACTTTCTGTTCAGAAGGAGAAGTGGCGTTAACAAGATTTTCAATATGGCAGTAATAGTGAACGTCAGATGGGCAACATTTTCATTTAGAACCAACTATTTGATATCATAAAAAGTCTTTCAGTAAAAATCCCCCATGTTGATAAGGACAAAACTTAGGAGGATATCGGCAACAAGACATACTGAATGTCTGAGTGGAAATAATCATTTGCGCTAACTAGTCATCATACGAAAACATCTGATGAAAGTCTCATTTCGACATGACTTTTCGTTCAGAAGGAGTAGAGATAACACGATTTAAAAATGGCTGCAGCGTCGGCCATACTGAATGTGAGATAGACACCATTTTCATTTACGACCAGCTAGACATTATAAAAATTCTTCTTGTAAAAAGCCCATTTTGATATAACAGTCAATTCAGAAGTCGTATTTATGACAATATTTTCAAGATGGCTGCTTTGACGGTCATATTGGATATCTGAGCCGAATACTTTAGAACCCCTCACAACATCGTACAAAGTCAGCTAGTGAAAACCGCATATCAGTATGGCTTTCCCGTTAAGGGTGAATAGCAATAACAAGATTTTCAAGATGGCTGCAGTGGCGGTCATGTTGATAGTCATATAGGCACAATTTTCTTATAAGATCAACTACATAAGAAGTATTGGGAGGAGGCGTTCTACAGATATGACATATTTCGGAGAGAGTGATAAGTTAAGTTGAAGTTGTTTGCATTTGCAACATCCACAATGGAGAGTTAAGTTGAAGTTGTTTGCATTTGCAACATGCACAAAGGAGAAAATGTTGGCATACCTTTTTGCTAATTTCATGTACTGTGGCTGAAATTTCTTTGGGTATTGTCCTTGTGGAAATTGTACCTAATCTAAGCACATTGCTACCTGAAATGGCTGCTCCCGTGTGCTTGAAAAATCAGCGTGAATTTCTTTAAAGCACAATATCTTAACAGTTTTGATGTCCAGGAAGCGGAAATGACAAAGCCCAGATAGCAGGTTTTTAATGGGTGCACATATAAAATAAGACCAACCTGTATACTCCTTGACCCAAATTACGCAAATAAATCATACTCCAAACAAAGGGACTTAAAGTTCTTTTAACAATTCCTAAATATATACAAGGTCATCTTTTTTAACAGCTAGGTTAACCGGTGAGGAAATCCTGAGAAATTTTTTTTCTTTAAAAATCGAACCCAATGCAAAATACGAAACTGTAAAGCGCCACCTTGAGTGACGGTTCACGTGACCATCCATTCTGGAGGAATAGCGATAACAAGATTTTCAAGATTGCTGTTGAGATGGCCATATTGGATATCTGAGCTGCACCACATTTATCTGACGCAAACTAGTCCTTGGGTTGAAGTTGTGTGTCAAGATTCATCAGGAGAAGAAAGTGTAATAATGATAATAAACATGCGCTAATTAACGAACGGAGGACGGACAACAGACCATCCCATAAGGTCTTCTTGTATTGGATCAGTAGAACTAAAAACTTTGGTGAAGATGTGATCTTTGAACTGATTGAAAATGTTGCTCATCACTCAAACGTATACACCGTTTCGAAAACCACTTGTGTTCTTTTGTATCTGTAATAGAGGAATGAACCTTACATTGCTATATTCTACGTCATTAAAATACAGTGGTGCTACTTTTATTTGAATACTTTTCACTGAATCCATTTTGTCCTATTTTAAAATAAGAAACAACCAAGAGTTGGGGATAATTTTGAAACCATTTTTCATGCTGTATCTTGAGTTGAAATTGTACAATACAGTGATATGTACAGAAGTGACTTTACATTATAATGATGCAGTTTATATATATATATATATATATATATATATATATATATATATATATATATACTATATATATATATATATATATATATATATATACCATCTATCACATTCACCAAATTTCACATTCGGAAATCTCTTCCATAGGCAACAAAGAGATAGATAGCCCCAGAGAATATGTGCCCTACTGTTCCGTTCTTGGTCCTTTGATCTCAAGTTCTTAAGCAGTGACCTGGGGGGGGGGGGAGGGGGCTCATTTTCTTATCAATAGTGGGTCGTACATTGGTTCAGAAAGGCCTTAGATACCAATATGTAATTCTAATCCCAGTTTCAGCCTCTAACCAGACTTGACAAATGTCTATCCACCATAACAAATACTAGTATACCTCGTGACTGACTAAAACATATTTAGAGTGAACGAATAGCAGATGTGTTGACAAGTAAAAATGTATTTTGTCTTGAATAAAAATGTCATAATTACAATTACAGTAAAAAGTATAATAATAATAATAATAATAATAATAATAATAATAATAATAATAGTAATAATAATGTCATACGCAAAGGGGTCTCTTTACCGAGTTAATCCAACACTTGCGTGAATTCTGCTAGATGTCACTCGCTTCTCCTTATTTCCAAGGACTTCTCGACAACAACCGTTGTCTACTGGAAATTGTGATAACGCGCCAAGACTATAAATAATTTTCCTCTAATCAATGAATGACCACAAAATATCCCAACTGCACATATGCATCAAAACTTCATAATTGTATGGCAACCCCCATCTTCCCTAGCTAAGGTTTCGATGTGATAACCCTATCTACACCTTGGCGTATCGAGCAGATATTTCTGTGCTTCTAGTCTGTGAATTTCATTGGATGCTTTGGCTTCAAAGTTAAGTTGTTCAAATTGGAACACTGTTCCTATATTATCGAGACATGGGAGCAAACAACTTGATGGACTGATAAATAAGCAATTTTCCACTGCCGGTTCGTGTTTGCACAAATATCTTTCACTCAAATAGACCTGTAATGACTTCCCTCTGGTATATATTAATACTTGCGATGATAAATTTACAAAGTATCCTTTTTAGGTCAATTGCCTCCACTATCTTCGGTCAAATGTAGAATGCATCACGCTATTGGTTAGTTGGCATTACATACAAAGGGAGGCAACGCATTAAAATCCAATAGATGTCGCTAGGACAAAGCACCAATATATCTGTTCGATCCGCCAAGGTGTAGATAGGGTTATCATATCGGAACTTTGCTAACGAAGATGTGGCAACCCCAACAACTGCATGGTTTTTCCATGTTAGATTTCCGTAACGTAGTGCCAGTACTTAAATACCATAAAATACAAATCACCACTCAAACACCAGATACTAGGAACCATTTTCCTAATCTATCTATGGGTCAGTCGAATCACGATTATAAACCTGACTTCACCTGTATCACTCCACCATATTTACCATCAAAGCAATAAAAGGCACCTGCAGATAATGGAACAATTCCTTCTACATTATTCGCTTATACAAAATATCAGTCGCTATCACAAATAGTTCACATGGAGATACATAATTAATCAACACCTTTATATTTACATAGGAACTAAAGGCCACTTATCCGGCAACATTGCACTCTGTGACGATTGGCTAATTACTCGGGCTAAGGAATATTTCCCCAATAATACTGACTTCCCATAATCAAACATATAATCACAAGAATCTAATAAATATATAAAATGGAGACGTAAATACAAATGGCGCATACCCTAGATTTATGACAATAATAATACAACATGTCGATAAGAGGTCTCAGAGGTTTACTTTTTCTGGAAAGTTAAAACGCCGCTGTCAAATTACCAAGTCATGGCATTCAAGCATATGACTGTCCAGTCAAACCTTCGGTATTCTGAGTCGATATCATGCGGGTTGTTTTCTCTCTGTTTTGGGAACATATGAACAACCGTAGCCATTTACGTAAGTTCATTTCAGCAAGATGCACGACTATTTTAATGTTTAATAATATAAATTTAAAACTAAATAAAACAACAAGTGCGAAATTAATTCATTGAGACTCGCCTAAATGGCAATATATTGATTGCTGCCGTAATTTACAGTGTTTATATTGTCTCCCCACTAATTTAACTTTTAATGCTATAGACAGTGAGCTACAAAAAGTGAAATTAAACAGAAGCAAAATATTTATATGAATCACATTAACTTCAACTGGAAACGTGGATAGAACCTGCGATATTTACTTGTAAACTGCTGCATAAAAAAGGCGGTGGTGGTTTCTAGCGCTACAGCCAGTAGAAATTCAATTTGAAGTCGAAAATACTCACAAACGTTATAGAAAGATATTGTGGGAATATGATGAGGCGTGTGTGTCATCATCACTCACACACCTGATGAATAAAGCTTCTTTGGCAAATTATAGTAGAATCTTACCTGCAGTAAAATCCCTGTCTTTCATGCACAACTTGAAGCGACCTCCACATTCCTGATCATGATTGTCTTTTCCTGCATCAATGCCTTTGAGGATATTCTCAATAACCCAAAGACAATCCTCCTCTGCATACGATATGTAGGCGTCGTATCTTCCGTCTCCTCCAGGCACAGGCTCGTAGTCCCCATCTCCGTCTCTCGGAGCCTTTCGAGTCCTCCTGAACTTACGCTGTATCTTGTACAAAAGCAGCCAGATTCGCCAACGGTTTCGATAAAAAGCGAACAAAACTATAGTCACCACGACAACTGACCCCACCGCGGCAGCCAACATTTCGTACCAAGTGAAAAAGTCACACTTAATCTTTGTTTTGTCAAAGGTAAGTAGAAGTTTTCCGCTCCATTCCTTGGGAGAATTGCACGTGTAACGATCTGTGTTCATCAGTTTTACTTTAGTGGTTTTGATCCAATCCCTGAACCATCTTAAATCACACATACATGTAAATGGATTACCTGTCAGATTCAAATTCAGGGAATTGAGGCCACTGAGATCATTCAAATTCTGGTCTCTGAGGATGGCGATGAGATTCATACTGAGGTCAACGTCCGTTAGATGTACAGTTGTCTTGAAGAGGTCTGAACCCCATCCGGAGATTTTGTTGTTCCTCAAAGCGAGATTCTTTAAAGAGATCAAATCGCGAAACAAGGGGTCTGGAAGATCTGTGATATTATTATTATCCAAATAAAGTTCGTACAACTGTTGAAGTCCTAGCAGGAGAGATGATGTGCCGTCATTAGCTATCAAAGGACCAAGGTTGTTATTTTCAAGATGTAGATACTGCAAAGAGGCTAACTTGTTAAAGGAATGCAATGGAATATAGTTGCAGTAGTTGTCTGCGATGTTCAGGTAGATCAATGAAACCATTGGAGAGAAAAGATCATCTGTGTCTTGAACATGCTTCAAATTGTTTTTGTTTAATTCCAATGATTTTAGGCGTATCAGAGAGTTGAAAACCATTTTTGGGAGCGTAGCAATTTTATTTGCCACAAGATGAAGTTTACTTAAACCTCCCAAACCAGTGAATGAATCTTCCATCAATTCATGAATCGAGTTATCCCCTAGGTAAAGCTCCTGAAGCAGAGTTAGATTGGCAAAAATATTGTCTGGTAAGGAGGCGATCCTGTTACCATTTAAATAAAGTTTACGCAAAGTCGATGGGAGATTAGATGGGACATCATTCAGAAGGTTGTCATTCATAAAAAGAATGTCTAGCGATTTCAGGCCTTGAAAGGCAGTGTTTTCGATAGTCATAATCCCACATCCAGACAGATCAAGTGTCAAAAGATTCTCAAGGTCAGCGAATGCGCGGTCTGGGATATTTCTTATGACGTTATTCGACATAATCAGGTATTTGAAAGAAGTATTCCTCAACAAATGGAACGTACTGTTGGGAAGATTACCACCAAGACTGATATTTTCGATGTTCAGATAGTTGAAATCCTTGCTATTCAAGCCCCTCAACGCTATCTCTAACGCCTGACCACTAAGGGGATTTACAGCTAACTTCAAAGACCGTAACGATGTCAAAACCGAGAAAGTGTCTTCAGCAATATCTGAAATGGCATTCCGAGATATTTCTACCTTGGTAACACTGGTGTTTCTTAAAGCCTCAAACGCCGACTTTGTAAGCTTTTTGATCTTGTTGTTGCTGAGAATGACGTCCGTGAACTGACTGCTGCTCGAGAAAGATTCAGGAAATGTCCCATTGGTTATAGAGTTTCCTTCCATTACCAAGGATTTGAACTTAGGTTGGTATCCAAGGGATGGGATAGATGAGAACTTGTTAGCGCTGAGGGATATATTTCTCAAGTTATTTGAGCCAAGGAAAGCTTGTTCATCGACTGTGTCAAGCTTGTTTGTGGTGAGGTAGACACTTTCCAGTTTCGGCATGCCAGAAAATGAATTTGCAACAAGAGAAGGCATCAGATTACTTCTTAGATCGATATACACTACGTTTGAGAGGTTTCCGAAGCCCCAAGGTTCAATGTAGGATATTTTGTTGTGGTCTAGATATACGAGTTGTAGATTTGTCAGGTTTTGAAATGAAAAGGCCGGAATGGAAGTCAAGTCATTGTAGCTAAGGTAAAGTTTCTCCACGGACCTCGGGATGCCAGACGGGATACTGGTGAGCTTCTTGCCTTTGCAGTTAACAGACGTTAGCGTTTTACTGCAGAAGCACGGCTCTGGACATACATCTGGCGAAGGGTCTGACAGAGGAGTAGACGATACTAGGACTGCAAATAATAGCAACATCATGATCTGTTTTGTCCGAGTCCAGTTTAATCTGTGAAGAAAGAAAAAGGTATAAACTTGTCTGTCTTTCAAGATTTCATTGGCTTGCTTTTAAAATTTTGTTTGTAATTAACTATTTTTTAAAAATAAAATGAAGCTAGGATCGCAGTCAGACAAAAATAAATGTAATAAAGGACACTAAAAAGGCCATAGATGAAATAAATAGGGAATAATAAAAAGAATGAAAAGGTACAGAAGCTTGATGTTAGATATAGTCGAAGGTTTTTCCTTGATCCTGTCCTCTCTGTAACAAGGACAAGGACGGACAACCTCCATCTTTGCTCCCTTATGATAGAATCATACAGGTAGAATATTCTCTCATATATAGTATTTTTTTTTAAGAAATAATTTTCTGAAATAAAGCAAATTAGTATGCTTTTCATACCATGTTCCATGCACAAAACAATTTCATCGGCTTTATTACAAAATGCCAACTTAAGGACAGAAAATTGGGAATGAAACATTACAAAAAGTTAATGCAATGGAAACTTTTCCTCTCATTTTACCAAAACAAATTTGCCGACAAATGGTAATTTGGAACAAGTGCACGATATCCACCAGTACCAGTCAATTGTTCAATTCAATACAAATCAAGCACTTTCCTTCGGTTGACATCTTCCGCCATGCATCCTTTCTAAGGTGGCAATTTGTAATAAAAGACGACGAAGCTGTTCGATGTATGACATGAGTGATGAAGGTAAAATATAACAGCGTGGTCGTTGGATTTTTGACATAAAAATGTGAAAGAAACGCTGTTTCAGGAAGAATTTTCTACCGCTCTGCTGGTATGGCTAACATAGTGAAACAAAGCTGACAACTGTCCGTCCTTGTCTGTATTACAGTGAGGGTACAATCCACGAATTAAAAAATGTAGGCACTATCTAACGTCAAAACTACAATTGTGAAAAGTTAAATGCACATTTGTAAAAGCTTTGAATGGGAAACGATAATTAACTGTCGGGAATCACATCATCCCAAATCAAGCAATTACACTTATACCAAAAGAGAGAAGAACTTATCAACATAACGGAGAATGATCATCTACCATACTACAGGGCCAAAACAGTCGTCAAACATTATAATCAAGAAATAAGAAGAACCATAACCACGGAAACACCTAATGAATCACTGCAGGTTAACTATCAAACTGCAGCAGCACCATCTTCCTCTTCCTGTCCTACTCTCCCACCTTCCCTGAAATCAAATAACATTCCGCACCAAAATACCCCTTCAAATGATGAATCACTAGAATACAATCGCAATAATGGCAATGCAAATGGAAAACAGGTCATTCAACCGAATAGCGAATGCAGCGCAAATAGAGTGCAGGCCCTAATATCTAAGTCAAGAGAAAAACCCAATAATAGCAATGCCAATAGACAACAGGCACCCATACCCAGTCCAAAAGCCCAGACTATACCATCTGGTAGCACCTCAAGCAACCACCATAGCAACTTGGTTAAAATTGATACCAAAATCAATAAATTTGAATATTTTCCATTAAGCGCTATGCTTTAATACTTACGGAACTAACTGCCGGCATTATAGCCCTCACCAAAATTGACCAAACACCTTGTATACCGATCTTTAAATTACTTAGTGATCTCCTGGAAAACTACCTAATTATTACTAAATAAATGCCACCCAAAAACGACAAAATTAAGAAAGTCAGTAAATTTTGTATTCTAAAATGAATAAAAAGGAAAAACAGACTTTAATAATTTGGCAATGGAACTGCCGAGGACTATTGCAGAATAGCCCTGAATTAGTAATCAAACTAAATAAATAAGCTATCAAGCCCGACATTATCTACATACAAGAATCATGTACAACAAGTGCTACCAGACATATTCAGAAAATCCCTGGATACTCTACAGGTCATTTTCACAACAGACACAATGGTATAAAAAGATGGGGATTAGCCATTTATATCGGTGACACACTGCCCAGTTCCACAATAGGACAAATAAGTAATAACAACTTAGAAACATTTGAGTACAATTCAGTAATTATCCGCACAGGACACTCGGTACTCGAAGTTTACAATACTTATGACCGAGGAGGAAATCACCAATCTCTGCACAAATGTATGCCCAACTGTCTAGTAATAGTGGCAATGAGTACATAATATGCGGAGATTTTAGCGCCCACAGCAAAAGATGGGGAGGAACTCGCCAAAACAAAAGAGAAAAATTAATTGAGGAATAGGTATACAGGTCTAACACTAGTGATACTTAATAACGGATCACGCATCAAAATAGACCCAGAAACTGGCTCACTGTCAGCCATAGATCTAACCATTAGTACCCCCAAACTGGCTAAAATAACAAATTGGGAAGTAGATCAGAATAATACATTAGGAAGTGACCACTTCCCTATAATCATTACTATTAATTTAACCACCCAAATCACCAACTTCACCAAAATCCCAAGATGGAGGTTTGACAAAGCCGACTGGGGCAAATTCAGATCCATACTGACTAGTATAAACAAAGAAAATATCAGAAACGGCAACATAGACAGTTTTAACCAAAACATACTAGAAAGTCTAACAAAGGCCGCAACTGGGAGCATACCAATGACAGGGAGAGGAAACATCTGAAATGCAAAACCGTCAGTCCCTTGGTGGAACGACGAATGCAAAAAAGCCCTGAAGGAAAACAAAAGAGCCCTAAACAGGTTCAAACATACAGGACAATCCTTGGATTTTCTCACATACAAATCCATGGAAAGAAAAGCAAAGCTAACTATTCGCGCTGCGAAAGAAAACTCATGGCGAACTTCCTGCTCAAATCTAGATTTCAAATGCAGTGCTAAACAGGTATGGAGTAAAATTAAGGCAAGGAAAGGAAAGATGACAAAAATCATACCAAAAATAACAGGAGCCAAAACAAACAATGAAAATGCAGACCTACTTGCCAAACCTCTTGCGGGAATGAGCAGTAACAGTAACCACACAACCCCATCACAAATTCACCAAAAAAAATAGTGGAAAACAAATATCCTCACCTTTTTCATGATTTGGAAACAAAAAATAGTCCGCTAAATATAGACTTTAGCATTCAAGAATGGAAAACTGCGTTAAAGGGAAAGAAATCCACTTCACCCGGAGAAGACAATTTGGGATACGAAATCTACCAGAATTTACCAGAAAATATGGAAATCGCAATTGTCGACCTTATCAACACATCATGAAGAACCGGAACAATCCCCCAGAAATGGAAACAAGCTATCGTAATCCCAGTTCCTAAAAAGGGCAAAGACCAACAGAAATAACATCATACAGGCCAATATCCCTCACAGACAACATATGTAAAATGATGGAAACGATGATTAATAATAGGCTAAAATATCATCTAGAAAGCAATATCCTGATTTCCAAAACCTAAAGCGGCTTTTGCAATAAAAGATCTACCCTATATCAATTATTTAGGCTAGAATAATGCATCAAATTAGCATTTAACGCTAAGTGAAAACGCGATCGCAACCTCATTGCGATTTTTCTAGACCTGGAAAAAGCCTTTGATCTGGTGTGGACCAATGGCCTAATTGCGAAATTGAACCATTACGGTATCAATGGCCGCATGTATCGGTGGATATCCAATTTCCTAAATGGACGCCAAATCATGACAAGAATAGGGGACCAATACTCAGATACCCATGTACTAGAGAACGGCACCCCGCAGGGAAGTGTCTTAAGTCCCATTCTATTCAACATAACGGTCAATGACCTTGAGCGCTCTGTCGACCTAACCAAACTAGATCTATCCCAGTTTGTAGATGACAGCGGTATCTGGAAGGCTGGAAACCCATCCAGTAACCAAATAATCACGAAAATTCAAAACAGCCTGAATCAAATCGGCCGCTGAGCCGACAAATGGGGATTTAAAATCTCCAAAGGAAAAACAGTAGGAGTAATGTTTTCCCCCCGAATCAAATACCACTAGAGAATACCCGACCTTTTATATCCAAGGCAATCAAATAAAATTCGAAAAGATAGCGAAATTCTTAGGCTTGTATTTCGATGAACATCTTACTTGGAACTACCATATCACGGAACTTGTTCGAGTATGCAATCAAAAGTTAAACCTTCTCCAAAACATTTAAGGATTTAACTGGGGAGCCGACCTAGATACGCTTTTGACACTATACAGATCCCTAATTAGGTCTAAATCGGATTATGGATGTCAAGCATATGCGTCAGCCAAGCCTAACCTACTAACGAAATTTTAAACTATTCAATCCAAGACACTATGCGTATGTACAGGAACGCACAAAAATACCCCTAAAGAAGAACTTCAGATACTTGCAATAGAACCACCACTCACACTAAGGAGAGAAGAGCTAATACTTAGATACGCGGCAAGAATCTCGATACATGAGGATTCGCACCCCGCCAAATCAATTATCAGAAGATGCAACACCGCATTCAGACGCAGATTAGTACCAAATCCACCAGGAGGAAAGAAGAACAACGAATTAAGTAAGGCTCTAGACTAAAAACGCCTACAAGCGGAACAAATTAAATTCCCTGATCCAATACGATGGACATGTAAAACACCCAAAATCAACTTACAAGCGATAACATTCAGACCCAAAGACGACCATCCGCTGGAAATAAGACCAAGAATACTAACAGATACTGACGTGTCCTATAATGACTACATCAAAATCTACACTGACGGGTCCTATAAGGACTACATCAAAATCTACACTGACGTGTCCTACAGTGACTACATCAAAATCTACACAGACGGATCCAAAACCGAACAATCCCGACAGAACAGCAGCCGCTGTAGTTATACCAGAAAAGAATACAGAACTGGGAGACAGACTCTTAGACAACTGCTCCATGTATACAGCAGAATTCTGGGCAATAACGGAAGCACTCAAATGGGTTCAATCAAACAATATCCACAAATCTATAATTATTAGTGATTCACTAAGCGTCCTAAAATCACTCGAAACTTGACACTCTGACAGCCGAGACAATTTCAAGAAAGAGACCGATCTCCTCTTAAAGAACATGGAATGTAACAACCAAATTATAGAATTAGGTGGGTACCTTCTCACATCAACATCCCTGGAAATGAAAAAGCGGATCTAGCAGCAAAGTTCAAACTCAAAGAAACTGAACATAACAAGCTGAACTACAGCACCAAGGTAATATATAGCATCATTGGCAGAAAAATTATAGAAAAATGGCAACACGAATGGGACAACAGCCCAAAAGGACGTACACTGTACTCTATTCAAAAAAACAGAGTGCAGGAACGCTAAAACACCCAAGCTGGATAATAAACACTATCAAAAAATCATTAACAGAATTAGAACTGGAAGAACCCTATTAGCCAGCAGTTTCGGAAATATACCTACCGACCAACACGGATTGGGGCCCAAATTGCCCTCATTGCCCTGAGAATTTACAGCACGTCTTTAACGTGTGCCATAAATACCAGACACATCGGGAAACATTTACGACGCTGCAAAAGTCCATAGGCTCTCCATCGATATACCCCGATTTTTTGAAACACACCAATCTCAACCATAACTTGACATACAATAACATATTGTATTCAAGGCCATAGATAAACAAGGAAAAATTTAACTGTAACTTTTTCGCCCTCTATTTACAATAGTCTTCCTTGTTGTTAGAAGACCCCATTAATGCTATCATTACTCTTTACAACGCCCTAACACCCTTAACAGGTCAGCACAAGCAATGCAACTAGTAACAAATTCCATGCAATGCAATCAATACTAGGAACGAACTATCATGATGATGAACAGGTCTTGCAAAAACAATGA
>JAECUM010057046.1:0-31254 GCA_016617855.1 Megalonaias nervosa
AATTAATACTGAATTTATGAAACGAGTTGAATGTCCAGCTTATGCGAGCCTAGCGAAAGCTGGACATTATTCAACTCGTTTCATAAATTCAATATTAAATCATTACCCATTTGAGATTCTTTTTATCTCATTGTTTTTATTTCAGTGGAAATTATTTAGATACAAAGAAGAATGAATAATTTCATTCATTCTGACAGACGATGCACCTTTCATTCGTTGTGCGTATAAAATAGTCCTAAACAGTGCTGAACTAGTATATGTAGATTATACTTTTTCTTTTTTTACAAAAACTATGAATCACAGAACAAACGTCCATCCGAAGAAGCAGAATATTTTATAAAGACAAATGCGTGTGATGTCACATTGTTTTGATACGGTACACAGTACCGCTTAGAGTTTATGGTCACCATAAAATGTCACTTTCACAACTAAACATTACATTGTTGAGATATTTATGTGAAAAGAGGATTACTGCATCCAGAAGTTTCCATATTTACTGTAATGGATTTGTGACCAGAAATTTGCATTATTTTGGTTAGGAACAGCTGAGTCGGATTTGCAGCACAATTACCACTTAAATATGGTGTGGTTGAATAAAGTTATGTCAGCTGGGAGACAGGTTTATGTCAACATTTTTCTGTGAACAGAGGTGAGTTTATTTACTTCGGTAAGTTAACATTTAAACCACGCTTGTATGTAGGGTGGATTCTATGTTACTGATATTCCACCCCCACCCCCTCCACCCCTACCCTACACACCCGCTATCATTTGAGCAATACCGTAAGTGTTACTTCTTGTTGTTATTCTTTTCCTTGGGTTTTACGCTACTTATCATATTGTGATATTGTTATACATGACATAACAAATCCCTGTTGGGATAAACTGTCCATCTTCGGAGAGACTAGTCCATCTTTCCGCAATTCACTTTCCCGAGCCGGGTCGAACAATGGCTGCCACAATGTTCATTGAAAACAAAAAATTGCAGACGGCGGAGTTAAAAAAGTTTTCCAACGATCGCAGCCAATCAGTAACGAGAATACAGCACAATAATTTAATGGGCTTATTTGGACCAATCAGAATCACATAAAGTGATATGTAACACCTTGTGATATCAAAAATATGAAACTGCACATACTACATCAAAACTATATACCGACTCTGTATGTATGTATGTATGTATGTATGTATGTATGTATGTATGTATGTATGTATAAATGTATGTGCGTGTCTGTCTGTCTGTTACGGTACTACGAATGACAAAAGTATACACGTGTCATGTAATAGGCATAGCATTTGAATGAAAGGGCACTGGACAAAACTTATCGCTATATAAATATACGCAAATATGACAGAGTTCCATCAGTTGATCAGTTGACAGATTATATGCGATATAATATAAATCGCTGTTCAATGATAAAGATATGTTGGTAAAACTATAGTTATTTAAACAAGATCGCATATGACAGACTGTCACTAACGATGGCTTCAGGAAAGGATGTTTTGAC
Source organism: Megalonaias nervosa (assembly GCA_016617855.1). NCBI lineage: Eukaryota > Metazoa > Mollusca > Bivalvia > Unionida > Unionidae > Megalonaias > Megalonaias nervosa. The sequence continues at coordinate 1,506 of JAECUM010057046.1, forward strand.
TTTTGAATCATGTTGTATGTCTTGTTCCGTTTGGCATACAGGTAATTGTCGTTAGCGTCCTCCATCCTAGTAGCTGGTACTATTTTCTTTGGGTATAGGGTTATGTCTGGGCCTTAGCTGTTGTACCATTTGGCAATGTACATGTATCGAAAAGATCGGACTCCAAGGATTAATTTGAACTGATTGCAAGACGATGAACTAGAACCAATGGTTGGTAAAGTTTAAATGCATTCTCTTCAAACCATAACAACCGGAATATACTCCTGCTTGAGATGGTAACTTGTAAGTTTACTTTAATGCCAAAACTGAGCTATTTTTATATATTATTTCATCTCTCGATTTATAATGTTTATTAACATGCAACTTAGGTCATTATCTTATTCATTTCTTTCGAAACATCATGTCTTCACTTACGAATAACGAGTGGGCTCACTTTTTCTGGAATTCAGAAATGAAACTAATGAGGATTGTCAATTTTTATCTAAGGAAGCATTGACAAGAAGACATTATTAAATCGCAGTTTATTCCCATGAATAAACGTGATACTGTTATGCTGAAACACTAATAAAATATTTCAAGATATTATATATTTATATGTGTGTATATAGATGTGTATTCAGTAATACCTACTTTTCTTTGCTATCAGATCAAACTGATTCTATATTAGGAAACAATCCAGACTGGTTTACTATTAGCATGTATTCAGAAACACCAGCTTCTTCTTTGTTTCCACCCCAAACTGTTTCAATAATAGAAAAACATAATAGATTAGTTTGTTATAGCATGTATTTAGTAACATGTATTTCGATACTGCTTTCAGCCCAAACAGTTTCTGTAGTACAAAACAAAACAGACTGGTTTACTGCTTCCCATACGTGTAAAATGTTTAATGGAAGACTACCAGGCGTAAACATTTCTAATAGCCAGATAGAACTGCGAGATGTCAGTGACACTAAGAACATTTCCTCTCCTTTCTGGGTTGCGGCAACATATGACTTCTTGGATGTTAATGTCTTCGAGCCACATTACGGTAGGTTAATGTTTTCTAGATGTCTGAATTTATCACTTATGAAATACATTTTTGTTATCCTTGTGACGAAAATGTCTTTCATATTTGCCATTATTATATTGCGCAGAGCTATAAACGTAATCAGTTCATTTTAAATCATTTGATAAAATTCTATACCATAGCTTGGCAAATTGAAATGGACGGAGAGTGTCTGATGCCCGTATAAAAACATAAAGATGTGTTGGAATGTAAGTGGAATTAGTTATTAAATAAAGAGAAAAAGCATTAATCTATTAGCAGTCAATACGTTGCATAGCGAGGTTGCATCACCTTAACTCCAGTTTCAGTTCTAGAGTATATGCTAGTTATGGTTTTCAATAGTTGTGCCAAGATCTGACTAAATAAAGGCACAATAATGCTAACATTGAATGAAAATAACTAATATTTTTACAGATTCAAACACATGTATCCGATTCCATTCAAAGTGATCGGCTTCTCATTTTAGAAGATCCGTATGAAAAAACTAACTCTCGATCACAATAGCTGACAAATTTAACAGGACTCACATGGAGCAGGAGTAATATTTGCAGCTCATCACTTTGAATGGAAACAATTACAATAGAATTTAGACTAGGGTACGGAAGATTGTTTACGAATTACAAACGTATATATAACATCCACCGGTATGACAATATATGGGATCGTTTCATTTAATAGCTTTAATCGGTACACTTATTTGCGAATAGCTGAAAACTCAAGCATTTACCATGCGATAAATATAAAGTAGTAGGTAAAATGGATGATTCTGGCTCAGGGACCCTATTTTCCTTATCCCAAAGACCCCCATTTTTCCCAAAACAAATAAAAATACCACCACGATCACCCACATCAGGTCGTCAAAAAACCTTTAAGGTAATGGATGATTTTGGCTCAGAGACCCTATCTCTCGGACCCAGAGACCCAACAGATACAAAGACGCATTTTTAAACCCACCCTGACAAAGCCACTGTTTGAGATTATTTTATTTCTAAAGTTTAGACAAACTTTTGCACAATTTCATCACCTATTATCAGTGTTTCAACAGTGGATATCAGAAATAATTTATCATCACGATAGTAAGGACAGACCTTTATTCTGCCGCTTGCACAAGGACGACACTCAAATAAATCTTTCATTTCTAGTTTATTAAGAAGATATTTTTTGTCAATAGAAAATACTTTTGACCGATCAAGATTGATGGTAAGTTTAGTATATTTTTTGTTGACTGATTGGATCATGAAAGTTACTAAAATCCTGCTGACAATTCCTGGCTTAATTTTTCAAGATAATTGAAATACTCGCTGTTGCCACATCTGATAAGTGAAAGTTTTAGCTTGTCACGGCCGCTGAAACATATTCCTGAAGTTTCATTGTTAATTTCAACTGTCAACTGTTTACTGTCTATCATTAGATATTTGATCTTGCTATTGTTGGTATTTGTCACTGTCATTTTTTTCAAACATTATTTCTAAAGTTTAGATAAAATTTCATGCCTAGGAGAATATAATGTCAAGAATAGATTTATCGCAGGAGCTTAAGCCCGCGACTTCGTTTGATGAAAAGATAATATCAAGTATAGATTTATCGTCGGAACGACAGTGTCCAAGTGCAAACGTATCTATTCCGTTTTCGCAATAACGTTTGTCATCAAAATTACTTAATCCACTTTTGATAATAACATCTGTTTCAAGTTTATGATGATTTGTTCGAATAGCCATTGCTCTTATAAAACTAACACCTCTATCATGTGCATATTTATAATCATCAAACCCAATAAATTTTGTAAGAAAATCGCAAGGTAAACCTTTTGCTTTTTTGTTATTTTATTATTGTCCAGCAACACGGCATACATTTTACTACGCAATCCAATAAAGTATTTGATAATGTGCGAATTCATTTTGTCCTTAAATTTACCGATAACCTTTTTATTTGTATCATCATGAAATTTACTATCGCGAGAATAATATGAAAGATCAAACAGATGTCGGTTATCAAAGACATCCTGATAGACGTCCTCGGTCTCTATTTCATAAACAAGCGAGTCAGTATCGGTAAACAATAGCTTACTTGAGGCCACTGCTTCTTAACAAAATTATAATGAAAATCGTACATGAGCCATTTCGACAAATCAAGTACAGAAGCTCCAACGTAAATCGGCTTATTCAGTTTCAAATTTGTTTTTCTTCGTTGTATCGCGACAAGATTCTCATTAAAAATTTTCATGCTGACAAAATCATCGTCTGACACAAGTTTGTTCCTTCGGTTGATATCACTAACTAGTTCGATGTTTACTCGCTTTCTAATATTTTCCATGGTCTTACAAAGACAGAGTTGTTCATAAGCTTAAAGAAGTTTTTCTCGAAATCAGTTTTTGCTACAGCTCTCCTTGAAGTGTTTGAACTGTTACAACCTCTCATCCACGGTGACTGATTGAATTTTAACACACGATGAACTTTCTTCAATACAAGACCAGCATCTACTGCTTGTTTTAAAACTTTATAGTGCAAAACATAATTTCGCATATCAAGTCAGGTATCTTTTTTCTGTCTCCGCCAAAAATTGGTCAGGTGAAATCCAACGAAATCCACCATAAGGCATTGGTTCTGACAACGCATAATCATAAAGGTTGTTCGCGTTGAGATAAATAATATACTTCGATGGAAGCTCAGGATTGTACTCTTTCATGTATTTGTGGTTTGTTTCCGAATATTTTTTGTTATAACGTTAATACCACCACGGATACCTTTATCGATGAAGTTAAACATGTCAACGTCTGTTAGTAATTCTAGCTCTACCTTACTAAACTTTAACAGAGCATCCCACGATAACCCAGGAGCAAAGTAATACCAACAAGGATCTAGTCCGTAATTATTACAGCTCACTTTTCGAAAATTCCCAAATACATCTGCCAGCAATGCTACATCAGTTTTTAAATGCAAATCATGATAATCGGCAAACGTATTGCAATCAAATTCTTTCCAAATATCTGGTGCTTATTTGTACTCGTCATCAGTTATATTTTCGTTTTTTAGCTGCGAATAAAATTTATTTTTGTCGGGCAAATTCGTTTCATCAAATTTACTCCAATCGTCGAGATACTCGTATGGAAATACTATTTTTTTGTTAACAATCTTGCTTTATTACCAAAACAATCTTGTAGGTTATAAAACTCGCTACAGCCTTTCACCAGATCTTCTAACGATGCTGCCACAAACTGTAGGCTGTCGATGAAACTCAATTTACTTAAAGTATCTGACATATACTTTTCAAAATTATTTGGGATACATTTGATTACGTTATCGAATTTTAAACGAGACGTTATTTCGGGATCACCAAAAGCTTCTACGATAATATGACTGTAATATCCTCGGAAATTGTGAAGAACAACTGGAATAAAATCTGGAGCATGAAAATTTAGATTACGCTTGTCGTGAGCTGCTCCACGATATTACCCGGTCAAATGACAATGATCACGTACTTTTTTTTATTAACGTTCTGTGTCAAATTCTTTTTCACAAATATGACAAAATTCCGCTTGTTTGTGATCGGATTCTTGTCGAGCTGCCAGTTTTATCATCGGAGTTGTTTTTCTTAAACGTTTAAATATATCATCAATTCGCTAATCAACTGCTTGAGAAGCCAAACAGCTGGATTATATTTTAATCGGTTTGGATAAACTCGGATCAACACAACAAACTATGTTGTACGCGACTCCGCATGGAATATGGTTTTGAGTTTTTCTTGTGCTCCATTGGTTAGGATTATCTTATGCGCTAAGCACAGGCTGAAGTAAACACTCGAAGTCGGCGTAAATAACGAAAGGAATCTTTAATTTATGTTTATGATTGACAAACAGAAGAATTTTTTCATCCTCGCCTGGCATTGTTATTTGCTGTACCTCAGTGCAGTACTGTAGATGCTTTTGTAATTTTTATCGTCGGAGCAACCGTGTAAACAACGATAACAGAAGCATTTCCTATTTTTTCGTTTGTTTTACTGTCCACCAACAAGTCTGTTGAAGTTTTTGATCCATACGTAATGATAAGTTTTAAAACAGTAGGTTTATTGTTGATTGTGAGGCTTTTTCAGAAATATATCTTGGATAGACGTTTTCATACTCGTCAAGATGAAATACGTTTACAGAAATATTATTTTGCTTTTCAAACTTTGGTATTTGACTTTCTGCAACTGGGAAGTCAATACCAGTAAAATTTAATTTTGAGACGTGAGAAAAATACTTGCCCACTGAAAACACTTCTCATCAAGGGTTTTGACCTTGATACAGCATTTTTTATTTTCTGCGGCAGGTCAATATATGAACTACCGCGTAATATGTTATACGTTATATTTCATCCTGTGAAATAAAATTTCAGTAATCATCTCAAACTTCTAACCCGAACCTGATTCGGTGAATTCTTCCATCATTTTCCAAATTTCCTGGTGTATTGTATCAGCTAGCAATGAAAGATTAGTTCCAAGCAAAACACGCTTGGATTTTGCGTTAATAAAAGGATCTGCAATTTCCTCGTCAACATCATCTCTAGAAGCATATAATTTTGAGAATATAACGTGGTACTGCACTAGGATTTTCAAACCTTTGTGCAGATCAAGTTCACATTTTATAGTTGGTTCTAACAAGTGAAAAAGATTTATAGAGGTAAAATTTACAAGAACGATTTGTTTATCAGATTGATAGCTATTATCACATCCAGCAAAAGCAGTAGCTATTTTTGTTGGTTCTCCGATAAGGCTCTTTTTTGCAATATCACGTAACTTCGGCGTTATTATACACTATACTATCAGATGTCTAATTGAGTGTTCAACAGATGTTCTATTTGTAGCGCACTGCACTAGATAACTCTGCTATATACACGTCGAAGGGCTAAACAAAATACGTACAATTAGAGATTAGAATTACCTATTGTATAACGAGAAGCGCAAACGAGTAGGAGCATCATTATGTTCACCCCAGCTACAACTTGTAGGCAGGAAATATGTTAGGATCGGTGATACACATCAAATATGGCCAACCGTTTGGTAAAGCGACACCAGCGGGTTATAGGATCAGCGTAAAATCGGAGGGAAATAACAATCGAACGGAAATGATAAGAAAAGATTTCATCTACTCGTTGTTTTGCGGAGACATTCCAGAAGGGCAGAGAGTGTATCATGTTAATGGTGCAGTTACTGATGATAATATCGCAAACTTATCTTTGCAAGATGAATTTCAACCACATCTGGTATTTGATCTTTACGAAGTCTCTGAGAAAGGGATTATTCGAAATAAAAAAAAGGAAAAAGTGCTGGGAAAAATACGTAACAGAGGATATCTTCAAAAAAGGATACAAGGAATACGAACCGATCGAGTTAATTATTCATCAAATAGATTTGTTTATGAAACATTCAATGGACCTGTTCCAGATGATTTAGTAATAGACCATATCAACAGAATCAAGACGGATAATCATATTGAAAATCTCGAACTTGTAACGTTTTAAAGAAAATACAACACGTGGACGAGGTGAGGTGGTAGCATTAATTTTAGATGTCCGGCTAAACCTATCGTCGCTGTAAATACTGAAACAGACAAGGAGCTAAAGTTCCAATCAATTTCAGATGTTCCTCGATATTATAAAATAAATCCGGCAACAGTTAAGAGATCCGCTGATGGTGTTACGAGTTTTGCAACATGGCCATCAACCTTTGACAGAATAGCCTTTTGGTATGATAACTAAACTTTTTGTAATATTTTCGCAAGCTCATCTCGACTAATACAGCTATGGCACCATAACATGATAGCATCTCTTATCATATGTTATACGAATTTATTTTACTGTCGAATAATAGTTTCTTTTCCGAATCTGTTAATAATACCTTATCATTTCCACCATACACCAAAAGCAAATTAACTGAAATATTTTTTCGCCTGATAAATTTTTTTTTACAGCTTCCTTAAGGACATCAATACAATATATAATTGTCTCCTCAATATATCTTATCTTGTCCATTTTTCTATTATTTAAATTTTTACAAAATTGTATTATAATATGAGTCTTCTCGAAAAACTAAAATATATTTATGATACACCATTAACACCAGCGGAAACAACTTTAGATATAGCACAAGAAGCTAACGTCAACGTCAGCGAAACTGAGGACGAAATAGCGACTGTTTCCATGACATTGTCGTGGGATAAGAAAAACCAGCTGACACAATATTAAGTATCATATCACAAAGAAAATTTTAAAATTTGATTTTACAGTGGACGAGAATCAATTGGTTTGGCAGCTGATGAAATCATTTTTAAATATCAAAATTCCCGAACGACAGAAAAATATAAAATTGGATTTCATATTTGTCAAGATGTTCAACTAGATGTCGCTAACGCCAGATCGAAAATCATATTTGATATCGTTATGTAAGACAGTAAAATGTAAATCTGTCTTACGCAAGTACGAAAAAATCTATAAAAATATTATTGACAATATTAAGCTCGTTGAGCTCTGTGGTTGGCATCCAGCTATTAAATTTATCGCTGTAACCGGGCCACTTGACGAGGCTTTTATTGCCACACTTTTTGATTACTCGTTCGATAACAAAACATCTTGTTCAGTTTTCTGTAATTCTTTTTCGTAAAAACTACCAACTACTGGTTCACCTGATAAATCTTTTAGCGCGTACGTTACAGCTATTGTCGTTAGAATTTTATCAACGACAAATACTTCTTCAGTCCAGTCTGGAGTAAATCCTTTTTCAAACACTTTTTTTGTCAGAGAAATTCGAACTCGATTTCTGATCTTAAATTTATGCCGCCGATACATATTTTTGTTTGCTAGTATCGGATTTTTTAATTGCATCGTTTGGTGACAGTTTGATAGTTCGGTGTTTCACGCTGTTGTAATCGGATATAATCTGTGGACATTCATCATTATATCTATTTGTGTTTTTAGCTGTCAGATGTTTGTAGGTCCGCTCGTTTAGTGTACGATTAAATCGTTCAAAGACAACGCGTTTTCCTTCGTTTCCTGTAACATATTTATTGATGTCATTTTGTTCCAGAAACTGTTCAAATATTTTATTTAAAACATCTGCTCCGTGATCAGTCCAAATTTTATTTGATTGCCATTCCGTGCTAACGATAATTCGTTTTAATGCATCAGTTATCAATGTTCCTGTTTTATCTGCAACGGGTATACTAAACGCGTATTTACTAAAAACATCAATAACGTTAAACAAGTATTTCTTATTAAATTGAGCAAGATTTGAGATATCTACTAGATCTATTGCCCAGATATCATCAATGGCATTCGCAACAACCTTGCGTCGCGGAAACAATTTTTTAGGTTTGTGTAGTTCGTTTGCGAGAGTCTTCATCGGTGCAGTATCATGTTACATATATGTAATTAAATTGCTTGTGTGTTAGTTTTGAATTCTTCTTTTATTTTTGTTTCATTACATTTTATTGTAAGGATAACATTTTTACTGGATTTGATATTTTCCCAGTAAATTTAGTTCTGTTCTTTTAGTCTGATTAGAACGCAAAAGTATTGCTTTATTACTAATTTTAGCTAACCTAGTTCTTAACCTTAGTTCCGATTTTGTAAACATTGAATGAAAATAATTGGTTATTACCATGGACATGTTCGGCCCACGGGTTAGCTAAGTTGTAAACAGCCTTTCTTTTTTATTTATTTCCAGCGTGAGAATCTGATTCTTAGCTAGGGCTACTCTGGCCGACGTGTAAATTTGCATTTTTTTTAAAAACTGCGCTGTTTGATGATTAAGTGACCACGTGACCCATCACGCGGGTCTGAAATGACGTTTTAGTTCCGTTTAATATTCATATCTCAGTGAAAGTTTGTCAGTCGTAAAATTGTACCTTTGGGCTCAAGGTATTTGTCTTGTTGTTGCCATTTGAGTTGATTTCCTTATTTAAAATAATTTATTCACCCTGGGAAATACTTTTCTTCAACGAAATACTTGGACAAAGACGTTCACTAAATTATTTGGAATTCTACAGCCGGAATTATATTCTTGGTGACTCAACAAGGAACTGTCGACACATCAACACAAACCGGTTATAGTGAACGTCATCGCCTTCCATATTGGAACTTCATCGAGATTCGATCCTGGATTCAATTGGAACTGTTTAGTGATATGACTTATATTTTTGAATTCTAGGATTATTTTTTGGATTATATTCACAAACCGTAAGTCCTATTTCATATTTTTACCTTGTTTTCTAGGGAAATAAATTATTTTGTTAAAACATACAAAACTTGTTACTTCACTCTTTTCTTTTGTTACTTTTGTACAAGCCTACAAGTAACAATCATACAATTCTCTTCCGAGACCTAACTTATATTTTGTTCCAATTAATACTTGCACCAGTTTTTGTCAAATCGTTCTCGCAGATTTACTGGTTTCATATCATGAAGTTCGTTTAGCATTATCTTATCACAGCCAGGCTTATCTTGTTCGTTGTCCCGATAATAGATATCGTGATGCATTGTTATCGCATCAACTTGATTATAAGGCTCTTGTCCGGGCAGTGGATTATCGTTTTCATCTAGTTGTTTATCTAGCGGATTATATGGCCCAATGTATTTGTGACCGGGCAATGTCCAACCTCCTTTTGGTTTTGGTAATTTTCCAATAAGTGTGTGAATGTCAATACCGCTTCCAATTTCTTCTCGTCGATTGCAGGATTGACAATACGTAACAATGTTATCTTGTTCGATACAAAGATATTTATTGCAATCGCAATTGCACTTTGTCATTGTTATTTTTTCTTTGTCAGACAAAATAGTTTAATCATTAACCAGAATAACTTTATCATCTGGCAGCGGGATTATATCAACACTCAATCCACTTTGTGAATCGCTAGCGACCGACTTTGTCATTGCCATGAATATACTTTTCTTCTTGCCACAAACAGCACAAATGCTTATTAACATCATTCTGTTATTTTTTGTTTTTTTATGTTCGCTCGTCCGTGTTAAGCGTTTTAGTTCTGCATTTGAGACAATATGTTGTCGATGACTGCGTCATTGTTATATTCGATTGTCACACAAAATTAATCGTAACGGCTTTGTCGTCTCGCCAGGTTATCGTTGTTCTTACTCGGGTACCTATCAAAATGTAAAATAAACTTTAGAAAAGTGGGATCTCTTGACATCTGCCGGACGAACATAATACAATAATGACCACAAGCGGATGTTCCGATTGGTTGTAGTTGATTAGATGAGTAATTTATTTTTTTAAATTTTTAAAAATATATTTTTTTATAAGATCACTCGGGGGAAGTCCAAACGAATCAAAATAATTATTATTCTATACAGCGACCCAGTGAGTACCAGATCCATCATTGAAGTTTTGTATATTTACAACGTACGAACGACCTGCTGTACATTACCTAGTGCATCTTTAGAATATACTCCATAAAATCCTTTCTCTACGACAACGTCGTCAGATTTTAGTTTATCTAGTATATCAAAATTACTCAACGGCATCTGGTCTCCGGTAGAGTCTTTCCGCGTCCGATCCCTAACAAATTTGACAGCAGACTGCCGGCTAACCCCGCTAAAAGTGGAGCGAAAGGAATAATTCCTCCTTGTTTCACTTTTTGTTTTGTTGACTTTTTTTTTAGTTTTTGACGGCCTCGACGACTTCGTCGTTGCCTTTGGCGATTTTGTTTTACTAGCTGCCATTTTAAGTCGCCACACAAAATATATACAATTTGCTTGATACCGTCTCCAGCAACTGCTTTTTTTTAAATTGCTCCTGATACTGCTCCTGATGCTGCTGCCAGTCCTAGTGTCCCAAGTACAGGTATTAGTTTTGGTAATGCAGTTTTGGCTATCGTAGCAAGTGCTGGTCCTAGAAAGCCGCCGTGTTTCGCCATCACCGTTATTTGCGCAACAGACAGTTTAAGAACAAACGGTTTATCTCGACTGAGTTTATTGATTTGTTGTTGCGTCAACATTACTTTGATTGCTGTTTTATTCGACGTTGTCAACAACTCCGTCGTCGGAGACAACATCTCCGGAGATATTTTTAAAGAAACAGAACGGCGTTTAGCTATTGCTCCTGATAATTTTTCAGCTTGACCCTGAGTGAGGTATATTTCTTTGGTTATGTATTCGGCTTTCATTATATTTTATTTTGTTAGATTAAACCTATACCGTCATCCTACCTTTAACCGCGTCAATTGTCAAGAATCTATCGTTAGAAACAAGCGCAAATACGTTAAACGGAGTTGCTGGAACAACTCCAAGCGTCCAAGTTACTTCTATTACCGCGACTGAATTAGTCAATCGTTAGAAGTGTTTTAATACGTCAAAGAAAAAGATAGGATAAAGAGTACGAAATTCTTCAATATTAATCTGTGATCCGATGTCAGCGTCTTGGTATTTTTGCATTGCTTCCATCAGGTACATATATGCTCTCGTAACATTTTTACCATTGTCGGCTGTAAAATTAAATTCAGTCGATCGTTCTGGCTATTGTTTAGAGTTTATTCTGACAAATATTCTTCTAACGTTAGCGTTATCGAAAACGATGTTTTTTTGTAGTTGGATACCAAGTCGTGCTGTTTGCTGAAAAACAACAAATATATGCCTTGGCAATTGTTCGCTTGGAGTCGCTGTAATACGCCACGTTTAGTCGGTTGCGTTAGGAACAGTTGTTTGAAATATTTTATGCTGATGAAAATAAATCTTTTTTTTTGTATATGTTTCCAGCATTGCATTAATCGCTATTGACTATTATCCATTGATGGAATAAATCGAGGTATCCAAAGTGCTAATTTCGTTATTACAAACTTTAAATCTGCTCCACCAAATCGAATAAGACAATCCACTTGGTCTGCTCGATCTAAAATAATAGTGTGTTTCAACCATCGAAATACTTTGTTGTAGCCCTGAAAAACCCCAAATATCGTACTCAGCGGCAACATCATTGTTATTTGTTGTGATTCCGCCGCAAGCGCTTTTCGTCTGGCATAACCTTCATTATAGCGTTGTTGTCATATATTTGTAACGGCTGATCATATTGAATTCCCTATTGCAGCTGCATCATCAGCAGCGTGATTTGCGATTAGATTATTGTTATCTGCGCCAGGAGCACCATCACCAGTACGAAATTCACTTCCAACAGCTTGTCCCAATCCTGTGTCCTTGAACCACATCATATTTGTTGCGACTGATCTTGAATAATCATGGCTAAACGAAACAATGTTTAGTATTGTACTTGCAACTGGTAACCAATTATCAATATCCTCCACAGTTTGATTTGCTAGTTGATATCGTGCACTTTTAAACAAACTCCATCCATTATTGACAAGTGGAACTTCTGTGCCAGCTGCAATAGGATTACCAGCTGCGCCTAATATTTGGCCACGAACTTCCAGCATCGCCTTGTGTGGTAACAAAAACACATCTTCGTTCTTGGTATTAAAAATCCGCTGACCAGCTCTATTTGGGTCGTTCGAGCCATCGTCGATATATTCGATATACTCGAATTCTGTTTTTGTATCGTCGGTATCATATTCTTCACCAAGATCAAGATAATTTTTAACTGACATTTTTTATTTTATAATCGCCACACAAAATTGCGACGTGCTTTACACGTTGGGCACAACATTACTAGATCTGAGGTAAATCTAATTTTTGTTTTGTTTTATTTACTAACTTACGTATTACCTCTTCACCTCTTGGAGATAGTATTTTTTGTGGTAGCTATCATAGCTCGTTTAGTTTCTTCTGTTGCTGCAATATCTGATATTGCTTGTGTTATTTCCTGTGCGGAAACTGGTGGTTTCTCTCCTTTTATTTTATCCATTTTTTCCGGCTGCGATTCCAACTGCGATTGCGGCATCTGTCGCAAAAGCTTTTGATGCATCAATTGCAATTGGAGCTACTCTACGTGCGATTCCTGGTATATTTTCGACCAATTTTGTAAATATGTTTCCGAAAAATCCACTTACGATTGTTCTTCGATGAATTGTTTTTGTCTCATCTCGTTATTCAATATCTGCCTTATAAAATTAATTTAACATTACGCCGATTGCGCTCGCCAACGCAACGACTACGTCATCGAGCGTAGGTGTAAGTAATACGTGACGATTTCGTTATTAAAATCAAGTTGTCGCTCAGACTGATCTGTTAGTTGCATTATTATATTTGGTATGTGGTTTTCAGGATTAATCGGATAGTATATTATTTGTCGAGGAGTAATTTGTATTAGCGATCCCTGCGGAACATCTGGTGAAAAGCTGTATTTAGTTTGACCTTTACTTCCCAACACTGAATAAGATCCTGATGCAATAGAGCAATTGATTAAAATCGTATTTACTTGTGTTATATTAACCGGAGCATCTCGGCCGTACGACATACTTTGTTCTGCAACACTGCCGTATTGTTTATGATCAAATCCTACCACTGACGCAATACTAGTTTCTGGTGAAAAATTGATCATCAAATTGTTTTTTAACGTGATTCTGGCTCGTAACGTATTATAGTTCGGAGTTAACTCAAAATTGTCTGCAACACCCCCACTTTTTGTTATTAGTTCTTTAATCGTTTTATTAAGTTCCGTTATGTTATAGGCTCCTTGTGATATTTTAACTGATACCCACGCGCCAGGATTAAATGTAAAATCGTCGTTGACGTTTGTTTTTATATTTGCCATAGAATGCCATACTGTAGCAGAAATTAATCCTGATTTCGTACTGTCATTCAGGATCTAGTATTATTGGTAGATTATAATAGACAGAAAAGTTTGTGCTGTCTCACGTTGTTTGTGATGAGTCAAGCAATAATGTTGCTGATGATATCTTTTTACATATTTTTTAGTGTTTTATAATATTTACAAAATAAGATCGTGATGCAAAATTTCGTATTCTGATGATGTTAATAGTCCGTTTGATGTTAGATGATCAAGTATGTCGACAATTTCGTTGTCAATTTCAGTGCTTAGGTTACCAGCTTCTTTTGATGATATCAACAACATAAAGCCTGTCAACCATTTCTGCGTTCGATGTAAAAATGTCTATACCTGATCCAATCGTTTGTTCTGGTGATCCTTTTTTTTCTTCTGATATTTTTTGTATTTTTTCTGCTAATCTCTTAAGTCGATTATTCTCGTATAAATCAAAAAGTCTTTTAAAATTCCAACCTTTAGCATAATCTTTTTTTTAGTTCTGTATTGAGTTGCTGTTTGATAAAATCAATAGCAATAATTCCATCCCTAATTCTTTCAACCCAGACTTCTATATCTTGTTCTCTTTTAGCTTTTTTAACCTCTGCTTCAGCTTGTAAAAAATTATTGTGACTATAATTAAGAATTTCTAGTAGTTCCTTATAATCATCTTTTGACCATTTTTGAATGTTATCAAGGTCATCAAGTTTTCTCTGTTTCAGATATTTATCAATAAAATTAAAATATTCTGAATCTTGTATTCTGCTCCTAGCAGTTTTTCTGTACATTATTATACTATCTTTAATAGGCATTTTTTATGATAGACTCAGTAAACTTTTTATGTTCCTCTGACAATCTTTTTTGTTCTTCAGTCAATTCTTTAGTTTGTTTTGACAAAGAATCAACTAACCTCCTTAACTTGGCAGGGTTATCCGTCGATCTTGCTATGACGCGTTGAAGCATTAGAGGGTAGTTTATTAATCTGTCAAATTCAGTTTGTCGTGCAACAGGATTAGCAATGTGTGCCACAAGTGCCTCTGCAAATTTTTTAGTTTCTTCTTTCGATCTTTCTCCAAGTAAACCTAACAAACCTTTTTCTTGTAATTGTTTAAGCTTGTCTTCAGATAACGCAGATATTTATGGTTGTTTGCCAAGTACTGCTTCGGTAACTGGCTTAAAAAGTTTAGCAGTTTTCTTCTGCAGTACGTTGTCCTCGACGTGCTTCTTCCACTTTGTTCTTAAAACAGCTTGAGATGCAGCAAATTTCTTCAGTAATTCAATTTTCTGATGATAATCCATTGTTTATTTCTATGCGCTTTATAAAATTTGTCTAGAGAAATTTATCGATACAACAACGAAACATCCTAGCTGGATCACGTGCAAGTTTATCAAATAAGTAAAAAATTGTATTTGTCTTTGGTAGCTCTGTGATATAATTCAATAAATTTATTTTTGGATACATCACCGCATTACTCGTTTACAATATTTCGCACATCAACATTATCTTGTCCAGGAAATAATATAAAATATCCTGTATTTCGTCAAATAAACCTGTCAATATTATAAAACCCCTGCACATGATAAACTGAATTACACCTTTTTTACTCGACAATGAAAAGTAAGATCTAATCTTATTCATCTCCTCATTGTTTAGCGGGATATCGTCAAATACAATTATTTTATGCTCGGACGAATCAAGTTCATTCACAGGAATCAAATCTTCCGGTTGTTTGATTAAAAATTTATCTTCGCCAGCGCCAAGATCATCGCGAAGTTTGTCGTTGTACTCGCTCAATAACTCGTATTTGTCCTGCAGCAGATTAATTGTGTAAATATACACCCTATCGTAGTTAAAGTTGTCGTTGAGCAAAGGATTCATTAATAGATTTGTTTCACCAGATCCTGTACGACCAACAATAAGATAATGATAATCTGGAAGTTCGTTGTTGTGTTTACGTTTGACTAATCGTTCGGTATCAAAATTTAATATTGGTGTATTTTTCGTCGACGATGGCTTCGCCATTGTTGTTATATAATTTTATGTTATACATTTGATGTAAATGAGTTATTACACAAAATTTGGAACAACACTCACAGGATCCATTTCCGCTGACGAACCAACAATAACTAATACATCAGCGTTCGTCAAGAAATCCAGTGATACAATGAAGATAATTTATTGATGTCAAATCAACGAGTACATGGCTTAGAAGTAGATTATCCACCGCCAAATGTTGATCTTACTCAAGCCGTAAGTTACTCACAACTAAAAACAATCGACGATAGCAAACTATCATTGACAGGAGGAACGTTAAACAGTAACTTGGATATGTCAGGAAAAAATTATAAATTTGGAGTCCGCGTATCCACCAGCAAACTTAAATCAAACCCAAGCGGTAAGTTATTCGCAGTTGAAATACGTAGATAACAGGAAGCTTGATAAAACCGGTGGAACGGTTACCGGCAATATTAATATGTCAAGTAAAAAAATTATTGGGCTGGAAACCACATATCCGCCGGCAAAGGTTGATAATACACAAGCGGTGAGTTATGCTCAACTAAAATCTGTTGACGATAAAAAGCTTAATAAGGCCGGCGACACACTGACTGGTAACCTGATAAATGAGCAATAACTCAAAAGTAACTGGATTACCGATAACCTCGCCTCCAGCTAATGATACTGATGCAATTAGTTATGCTCAGTTAAAAGGAGCACTCACTTCGTATTTAAAACTATTTGGTGGATCAATGTCAGGAAGCATAAATATGAGAACCAACAAAATAACAGCAACATACGTTCCAGTTAACCCATTTGATTTAACAAATAAAGAGTATGTTGATAGTTTATCTAGTGGTATAATACGAACAAAAAACAACGTTGAGTATATTCCAACACTTTTTAAGGCATCTGATAACCGAGCTGGGTTTGAGGTAAGCGCATCAACACATTATCCTGAAAATTATCCTCATCACGCTTTCGCTGTTGATTATGGACAAGAATGGACAACTAATGGAGAAACCAAAGACTTTTGGATTAAAATCAAGTGTCCCGTTGCAGTTACCATTTGGCAATTTCATTTGCGCGGCTGATTAAACTCTAGTGTTGGTCGAATTTATAATTGGCGTTTGGAAGGATCAAACGATGGTATTGACTGGACAATGTTGTATGTCGCAACAAACACATATATCTCAACAGCTCAATATTTTACAATTCCAACTGCGAATACTGTTGACAAGTACTTTTATTTTCGAATATATGTTGTCTCAGACCACAAGCGGCAAATAAAATACAAAATATGAAATATTTTAGCGTTGATTCAATAAACAATGCAGCACTGTCAGAAAGTGAAATTAATTTTATTCGCGTTATGCATATGCGAGGACCACAACTAATAGACGCAATAAGAAACTTTGATATTATCAGCAGATATTGTCATCATGATGATTGTCTAGAAGAACAAAAACAAGATGAAATCCTGCTGAAAAAAATATTGCTTGAGCTTGACAAGGAAAATATAGATTTGGTAATACTATCAGATCTAATAAAAGCATGGGCTTACGGTGGAAAAGCGCAGGAAGAAAAACGAATAAACGATAACCATAGTCGTCTCGACAAACTAGCGGAAGCTAAAATAATAAAATTAAGAAGAAACAAAAATTTGCACAATAATTTTTTCAAACGAGAAATTTTAAGCATCTCGGTATGTGTTACCACGACAAAGAAACCCTAGTTAAAATCGCTAGTATATCAGCTGATACGGAGTTAATAATCAAAGCTTACTTAAACGCAATTTCACCAATGATATATGAAAATTTTAATTTTGATTCGATTATTATTAACAAATCTAGAGATAATCAAAAATCTTGGCAAGGAAATTGATAATTTCAATAATGTTGAGCGAGAAATTTTTTTTGAAGAAGTCGAATCAGCAAGTTTTGTAAAATAAAAAATATTCTTACTATGACATCAGTGAAGAAGATGATGCTCCACTTCCATCGCTCCAACGCTCTAGATAATTGTCATTATAAAATTATTACACTGAAGTTGAGAAAATATTCACGCAACCATATAAAAAATTACTCCTTAAAATAAATTCTATTATTAGTCCTTTCAAAGTTGACACAGAAGAAATCCTAAAAATAATGCTAATAAATTTCTTAGTCGCATGCGCAATTATCAGACAACATCTTGTTCTGAAAAATTTTACTTTGGATCGAATAAGCTTGGTACTCGGGTTTATTGATGAAACAGAAAGAGAATACGATAATTTGATAAATAAAACAGGTTTGTATGAATATTATGTAGAAAACACATTCAATTCCTACAGTTGGTTAAAGAAAAATGAGGTATTAACAGATGAATGATATAAAGATATTTCATCGGATGTTAATGACAAGTATAGATATTTTTTAGCTCATGCTAACAATTATAAGTTCCGTGGGTTTCTTGATTTGATTGTTGGTACCAGAACTTTTAACATTGGATAAAAATTGTAAACAAATATTGTATAATGAACAAAAAGATCATCGATTTCAATCACATTCAGAAAAAATTCCAAAACAAGATGAGGAAGCACTAATGCAATATTACAGGTTTTATCATAAAATCCTTTAATGTGTAAAACAGTGTTACAAATACTATAGCAAAATACTTCGAGTAATATCATATTTACCACTGATAATGACTGGCTCTGGTATAATTTCGAATGGAAGCATTATTAAACCCGTTTTTGTTAATAATATCCGGTGTTTGTGTTTCTCTTGCAACAGAGTGTAAAAACGTTGTACCTCGACTTGAGACCAAAAATATGCCTGTAAAACAGCAAGTATCACTTATAAAAATTACTTGATCAGATACGATCTTATCTGCGAGGTGTAAAATACGATATGGACTATTTAATACCTGAGTTTCGTACTATTGACAGTATGCTAACAGATATTCTCCCGATGAGAGTTAGCAGGTATGAAAAAAATTATCAAAAAAGGTATGGTGATGATAGGGTATGAATTTTGTCTAAACTTTAGAAATAATCTGACAAATAAAATTTTATAAACTTTAGAAATAAAATAATCTCAAACAGCGGCTTTGCCGATGGGTGTGGTCGGAATGGGTTTAAAAATGCGTCTTTGTATTTGTTTGGAAAAAAATAGGGTCTCTGGGTCAGAGAGATAAGGTCTCTGAGCCAAAATCATCCATTACCTTAAAAAACATTTTGACGACCTGATGTGGGTGATCGTGGTGGTATTTGTATTTGTTTTGAGAAAATGGGGGTCTTTGGGAAGGGAAAATAGGGTCCAAGAGCCAGAATCATCCATTTTACCTACTACTTATAATGCATGTGTGCTTTATTTAAATAAACTGTATGATAATCGTTATTTATCTCGGAAATAATTCAATATATTATTCCGCGTGCTTCATCTATATCTTATGAAATGAAAACTTATGTATAGACCTATATCTGCAAAATATTTTTTGGACTGAATAAAGGACAAAATATTCAGTTTTGCTTAAATAACTCTTGTGCATGTGTCTTTACCATATTTTGAGATGTTATAGCTTCTTTTGTCAACTTTGTAGGCTATTTGTACCCATATACCTGCTGCGAAAAAACTGCAATCGTTTCCGGAATTAAAAAAGTCGAATTTGGAGATTGTTCAGAAGTAAATGCATTTGTCTGTGTCACCTGTAAGTAATAATATGTCTGGAAACATAGCTAACGTATGTTTGATGGTTTTTTTCCCTTTTTATTGTCCTATTATGGAAGATTGTGATACTCGACAAAAGTCACTGACTCATCTAGATCCCTTCCGAAAACATACAAACATACTCCGAAAATGACGGTCCTTTGGAAACTTATCGCGTATAAGAAAACTATGTCAAAATTACATGTATTAAATGCATGGAGCTTTTTAATGCGAAACAAAAGAAACACGTGCATGTATAACTAAATAAGTGAACAACTCTTTAATGAGAAAGAGAGCAAGGGGGATGGAGAAATCACGTGCTGCTATTATAGTGGTGCATTTACAATTCGATGGAACCTATTAATGTTACTTTTGTTGTATAATCTTGGAACAAAGTGATCAAGTGTTGAGGTGAAACATTTTCACATCCCTTTATGTATCAGTGGCTAAGCCTTCTGCTGCTGTAGCTAATTAATCTATGTACCTGTACTGCATATCTCCAGTAGTCTAGGTAAAAGACCTTAGACTAGTTATTGCTGGTGTTGTATCGGGGTTAATGCCATTTGTCAGCACATGATACATGGCACCAAGTATAGCTGGTTTAGGAAGAACCTGGTAAAATCCCGGGAAGAACCACCGATCCACGGGATTCTACTGGCAAGCTTTCTTACGTACCTGGCTGAGCCTCAGACTCGTACCTACGCAGACAGAGATGAAATATGAGTGATCGGTAAAGGCGAGCACCTTATACCACTCGGACCCCTGGGACCCCCTTAGACTAGTAGTGTTCTACGTTTTTTGTTTAGAAAGGTATGCTTTCAACTCCAGTTAGATTCGATCTCATTGTCATTATCATTTTTTTAAAAAAAATTGGAACGAGCAGATTTAATTTCAGAGAAAATATTCTCCGTTAGAGATACCTTGAATTAGTTTGCAGTTTGAATGATGATAAGCTAACGAATTTTAACAAATATAGTTTCAAGCCGATGCTCATAAATGGTACGATGCAAATACTCTCGTGCGGCATAAATGCAACCATTCAATCCACTGCGTTTTGCATCTCAAACGCGTTAAACATTGAAACGCAAGACGAGAAAAGAAGACAAAATAGGGTGAGAGTTAAAGTCCAGATCAGAGCCTAGGTAATTGAATAAATACTGTCTCAAAACCTCAGCATAAATAATAATCAGAATGAACTGAAAAAGAATAAACATCATCAAGTATTAAACAGTATCCTCAGAGTAAACAAAAGAAACAAATTAAAAAGTCTTAACAATGCTAAGGTAACAATAATAACCTTCATTGTTAACTATAAATACATTGAAATAGAAAATACAAATTCAGGAAAGGTATAATGCAACACTTGCACGATCTAATTCCAAGACAATTCTATAGAGATCGAAACTGATGATACAATAACAACTTGACGATGCTTTAATTGTAGAGATTATTATCCTCTGGAAAATCAATAAAGGAAGAAATCATGTAACTCTCTTACGTCACAAATGGCATTGTAAATTCCATCATGGCCCTTCAAAACCCCTGAATAAAATGGTATCAAAACGTCCATCAAAGTCTTAGAAAAACTAATGAACGACAACATGCACATTATCAATGATTAGCTTACTGCACTGAGTAAGCGTAGTTCACTAAAAAAAAAAAAAATTTCGCAACGGATCTTGCAAACATACATTCTTCAGTTAGAGAAATCAGAATAAATCTTGAGAAAATTATTTTAAAACACAACGTCAGTTGCAGACAAACTTAGAAATGTTGAAATGAAATATTGCTCACCATTGTTGCATCAGCTCCACCAGCAGGGGGAGTCAACGGACCTTTTGGGGGGGGCGACAACCCACCCACCCCCAGGCTGATGTCCCCTACATCCAGGTGCTGGAAAATGTTGATTTTTTAATTGCTAGAAGCCAATCCAAGCCTTGTATGTAAGCCTGCTTGGAGCAAAAACAACAGCAAAAGGAGATGACCACGCCCAACTGAATGATGTTTTATATAAAATTTCACGGGTAATTTCTTTATTTTCCCTGTGGGTGAACACACACCCCGGCGAACCCCTACGTCCGAAACGAAATACTAGAGGCTCAGATGGCTGTTTAGGCCGAATTTTTTATATTTGTAATCAAGCACCATCACCACCCCCAAGTGAACCCCGGATGTAAAATCAACACCCTATTGGGGTTCCGGGGGAGCCAGGCAAGTTTCACCTGGGTTAAGTTACATTTTTGATACTTCAACATCTTCTCAACCGATCGCAGCTTTGCCCCCAATTATACAATTTTTCTTGCAAACGCCGACAAAGTGTCCATCGCGTGGATTCGAACCCGCACGAATTTCCGCTTGGAGACCAGCGAGTAGCAACGATAACCTATCGGATACGAGCCAATTGTAGAAATATTTATGAAAACAAATATATAAAGATACCTGTGTGTCAGTTACCAGTTGTAACCACCCACAACAGGTTATTGATTTTTCACCAGGTAAATCATGTCCTGAAACACGTAATTTACACTGATGGATTTTATAGGAACTTAGTGCAAAAATAATAATATGATCTTATTGTTTGTATTTCCTTGTTTTTAATGGATTGTTACAATTATTGTTCTGTATGCGGCTAATAGCATGTGTTATTGAGAGGACATTGAACCGGATATGCAGTCACTGGGGAATTTCATGTATAAATCAGCGCGCGAAGGTTTCCGGTGGATTGTACTAGCTAAAGAAAAATACGGTACACTACTATATATACTGAAATCTTGTGTATTTGCTGACCGGTGAAGTGTGATTAAATCGTTGTTATTCTGCGTTCACTATGGAATTTCGTACAGCTAAACTAACTCGACGACGACTAAAGGCAGTTAAGAAATATCTCCTCGTCCGTGATTCTGTCAAACAGCATCTACAACAACGTCAGGAAGCTCAAGTGGATTTTGCAGAAGGCACAGAACAATCATTTTAACCAATTGTCAAACCAACCCGAAAAAGTGTTACAGCAAATGAGGCAACACTAAAAGCTCTTAAGACATTACCCGAGGATATTGCGGGTCATCTTCAACCCCCACCACCGCCCCAGCAACCACAGCCCGAAGTTCGACAACCGGCAGCACCAAATGGTAGAACTAACGTAGTAGATAAATTTACTGAGCAGGATATTGCTGCTATCAGGGATAGAGAAAAAATATTTGATATTGCCGCGTTTGAATATGATCGTAGAGAACAATATGTAAAACCAGAATTTACTCGCAGTCTAAAAGATGCCGAATGGGTTAAGGATGTATTTCGCGTTGCTTTTAATATGCAGCAAATCAAATCTAATGATTATTTAAAAAAAACTTAATCTCTTTAACCAATCTGTAGAAGAATATGCTGCAAAGGTAGAGCAGCAAACAGAAAAAGATCGGGAAGAAATGGATCGACGTCTTGAAAAAGTAGTAGAAGAAAGGAGAAAGTCAGGCGTAAAAACCAGATCTGAAGCAAGGAAGGAAAAAAGAAGTTTCGTCGTCAAATGGGCCCTATCAGCGCTCTAGAACCACTACCAGATCCACATGACGAATCACCTGATGAAGCAAATGTAAGTGGCCTTACCGCTCACGATCGTGGTAAGAAAACAAACGTAGTCGGCGATTTACAATAAACTTAGTACCAGTAACGTCCTTGCTGATGTTGATTGACTGGAAATTCTGATTGGTGCAAGACGAGACGGCTATAGTTACCTCAAAATCATCAATGAATCAGCTGCTATCTATCAGCGTTTATTTACCGGTGGTGTCATAGATACCGGCGTCTATCGAGTACTAATCGATGCAATTACCGATGATTACAACAGTGATTCATCAATTATATCGGCGATAACAAAATAACATGATCGTATACAATGCTCAACGTGAACCTGTAATGGTCAGGGTAATAAATTCACGATTACCAATATATAAAGTTATCTATGGAGATAGGATTGGTGATGTTATATAAGGTTTGTTTCGAAAGATAGTCCAAAAGCGATCCTGATTGCAAAACAATCAGGCATAAAAGCCATCGAAATCGTTCGCGATAAAGCTATTGGCACTGTTGGTGATGCACCTGGTACAGCATTCTCAACAATCAGAGAGCGATTTGTGCGATTAATACGACGAAAACCGCAGCCAGTAAAACTGCCCAGAGCCAAAGTGATGCCAGCAAATGTCAGTAAAAAAATAAATCAAGCCGCAAAAGAGCGGTTGAAAGAATTAGCTGGCGTGCCGTCACCCAGCCGGTCACTAACAAAAGAACAAGGTGCAAATTAACGACTAAAAGAACTAGCTGGCGTGCCGTCACTGACAAACCAACAAGCCGTCCAGAGAGAAAAAAATAGTACCGCAAGTCTGATAGCGGGAAGTAACCTGGCCCGACGGTCGTTTTAAACATCAAATAATATAATAAAATGTACAACTTCAGAGGTGTTTTATGCGTGATCAGTTGCCGGAACAACCAAACCGTGTTGAAACTGGTACCATTAATCTTGATGGAAGCTCAGGTGCAGGAACTCACTGGGTTGCATGCGCGGTTGACTTACGTGATGTTTATTTTGATTCGTATGGATTAGTGCCAACAAAGGAATTTTTAAAATTTGTCAGCAGATTATCTAGAAAATCCGTCTGGTATTCAACATTACCAACACAGTTATTAATGGATACACCTATATGCGGTCCAGACGTACTTGCTGTACTTAACGCCGTGTCAATGTCATCAGTGCGACCGCATAAAGTCGTGCACGAATACACTGCCCGTCGTTTGAGGGAGGTTAATAATGTATACTGGTAGATATTTACGAAAGATCAGATACAAGCAAGGCCACCAGTGACGTTGATTTGTCAAAATATGCAACACGGGATGAACTTGCTGATCTTATGACTCTCGCCGGGGCTGATCGGGATGAAGCTGTTGTTTTTCAGGATCGACATGGGCGACTAAAGACGAGCAATATTATGTGGGTTTATATTATCCTGAAAGTTTTAGGTGCGACCAACGATAACATCCCGGTATTTACTGATATTTTACTGGAAAAAATCATCGACGAGCACACGACAAAAAAAAAAAAAAAAACATACCGCTCACGAATCATCGTCATCGACAATGTTGTATATGCGGTGTCCTCGCTGGTCGCTGCAACGACGACATTAATTGGCACATTATTAACGACAGATGTGATATCGCCTGTGATTGGAATCGGTGTCGCTGTTGTTGTCGGTGTCGCTGGTATTCTTAATATTATCGCGAGAAAACTATTTACATGTGTCTGTAAGAAATTACATGAACACACAGAAATAAAGAGGGCGGCGACGCATGCATGTATAAAAATATCATGGATACTGTCAATGGGGTTAAACGAATATGTAATATCAGATAGTGAATTTGCTGCAATTAGTGATATTTATTATCGGTATAACAAGACAGACTTCAGCGGAGACACTCCAACGCCACATTTAGAATCTGCGTCGATAATAATGACCGCAGAAATAACTGCCCGTGAGCTGCTTGTATTTCTGAAGCAGATTATCGCTAACACAACCACGCCGATGACCACAATGATATCAGTAACGTCAACGTAGCCGGAATTCGATACTCCAATAAAAGCACCCGGTCGAACACTTGAGATACACTGGCACAATTATTATAGTTGGCCAAATATCAGAGCAAATCATTTGGTGGATTAGACGCTAACAATTCACCGGTATTCGCGTATAAGAAACGGGATGGGTCAAAGGATCCCGACTGGAACGTCATATCAAATCGAGCAAATCAATGATGAACTTCAGCGTAGAATCAAATCAATAACGGGGAGAGAATCAAAGATCGCTATCACGGTACACGAGCCAACGTTGAGCGCCGTCATTGAAATATTAGCGCCTGATTACGCCGTTAACATATGTTAAGTCTTCGATCAGAACCGTGCTGGGATGGCCGCTGGTAGCACCAGCTGTTGTTACACTACCACTACCTCATCGACCTGATTATTTATCCGAACATTTCATGAGACTACCAGAGTATATAGATTCCTGGCAATGACGTTCTCAGGCAACAAGCGTAGAGTGGAGAATCCATGTTCTACCAAGATATATGAGATTATTTGTCCATGGCGGTAGTAAAAAATGATTTTATAATGATGTTATACTGAATGAATAAAATTTAAGTAATGGCATGAATTGAGGTGGTCTAATGAAGCACTTATGGATAAAATAGCGCAGGAACATGAAAAATACACAGCTCAGTCTGAGAAAGCTTTTGAGCTGTATGCGCTTGATGATAATCTTAAACAAAAACATTTGTTCACGAGTGTTTTAACGGCTTGATCAGTAACGGTGTTGTTGCTGACCATATTAGTTCTAATAAACTTGATAAACGTTTAGAAAATCTTCAGGCTATTTCACAAAGCGAAAATAATGCGCGGGTGGCACTGGCAAGTAAAAAAAAAATGCGCGGTCAGTTAGTTCTGTAAATTTACAGACAGACGGAAGAAATACATATCGATCAATATACGCTGCTGGAAAATATTTTGATATTCATTCAGATTCAGTACAGAGTGTAGCTGCAGGTATAATTAATTCAGCTCTGTTGAAGAGGTATAATAAAAAATAAAATTTCAGTATATATAGTAATGTACCGTATTTTTTCACCTGATTACGTTGATTTACACAGCATATAATTTCTCAGTGGATGTATATCCGGTTAAATGTCCTGTCAATAACACACGTTATTAGCCGCGTACAGAACAATAATTGTAACATTGCTGTCCACTAAGCACTAGGAAGTACAAACAATAAGATTATATTATTATTTTGCCTTAAGTTCATATAAAATCCACCAGTGTAAATTATATGTTTCAGTACATGAGTTGGTGATTTACCTGGTGAAAAATCAATAACCTGTTGTGGCCGGTTATAACAGGTAACTGACACACAGTTATCTGTATATATTTGTTTTCGTAAGAGGTTAGCATGGTGGGAAGTTTGTTCAGCGATTCACGCGACGGACACTTTGTCGGCGTTTGTAAAAAAATATTATAATTGGCGGAAAGCTGCGATCGACTGAGAAGATGTTGAAATATCAAAAAACGGGTAATTTGTTAAAACAATAACTTAACTCAGGTGAAACTTGCCTGGGTCCCCCCAACCCCTATAGGGTGTTCGTTTTACATCCGGGCTTCACGTAGGGGAGGTGGTGGTGCTTGATTGCAAATTAAGAATGAAAATTTGGCCTAAACAGCTATCTTAGCCTCTATTATTTCGTTTCCGACCTAGGAGTTCGCCGGTGGGGGTGGGGTGGGGTGTTCACACACAGGAAAAATTAAGAAATTACTCGTGAAATTTTATATAAAACATGATTCAGTTGGGCGTGGTCATCTCCTCTTACTATTGTTTTTGCTCCAAGCAGGTTAACATACAAGGCTTGGAATGGCTTTTGGCAATTAAAAAATTAACATTTTCCAGCGCGTGGATGTTTGGGGCTTTGGCCCGGGGGAGGGTGTCGCCCCCCAAAAAGGTCGGTTGACCAACCCCCTGCTGCTGCTCCCAGCAATGATGTCCTGCATTACGATGGACTTGATCACCACCAGCTAGATGAGAATCATGAACTACCACCCATAAAAATCAAAACTCGTAAACCAATCAAGTTTTCTGTTTTATAACCGGATGTCTTTGTATGTGCTCTCCCTGGAACAATTATAATTTCTTTAAAATAAGATCCTGAAAAAAGTGTCTACCTAATTTTGGCCCAATAATCTCACACTTATCGGAGAGATTAACGCCGATGAATATATGGATTTAAATACATTCTCCTCATTAAGGCGATTCCAGCAACTTGGAAGGTGATGGTTTATGGTCTTATTTCAAGAAGGAGTATTCATATAGTTCTTTATGAAAGAGTACTTCAAGATTGCTGTTCAGAAATAGATGTAAAATACATTAAT
Source organism: Megalonaias nervosa (assembly GCA_016617855.1). Taxonomy (NCBI): domain Eukaryota; kingdom Metazoa; phylum Mollusca; class Bivalvia; order Unionida; family Unionidae; genus Megalonaias; species Megalonaias nervosa. The sequence goes on from JAECUM010057046.1 coordinate 28,895, forward strand.
AATTACAATTCATTCCGACTTTGAAGAGGAGTAATGCTGTCGAGTTTTTCTCACGGAGATAACTTGCTAAATGAGGGTGTTTCAATACTATTTCTAAAAGTTGGCATCATGCATTATATCATTAATGCAACATCGTGCAACTTCTATAGTAACCAATACTCGACACACACGGAACGATCACGACCGAAATACTAGTTCCAGGCGAAACATCAACAGGCTTATTAGATACATTCAACGCTCAAAGCAAACACATTGCAGAGAAGAGTAAACATTTAATATATTTGTACACATCGCAAGTCCTATAACCTATGACGCACGTGTCTGTTGGTATTGGAACTTTGTCATACACAATGAAAGCACCAAAAAAAAGTCATAACAGTCAAGAGCAAAACATGACTAAATACTGTGCTCATTGATGCTCCAAGAATGGATATAGAATCATCAGAATTCCAAACGATTTGGATAGAACTATCCTACTGTTCTCTCTCTAGTCTTTTTAATTTGATATCGTTTTGGTTCGAGAGATTAAAAAATGAATTAGCTAATCCTTCTAACTTCTGCTTAGACCTTTTATTAATGGGCTAATCTAGTATTTATTTGATGAATGACCGGAAAAGTAAATAGAGTGATATTGTACAAATACATAATCTCATTCATGATACCTTCTCCTACGCGAGTCACATTTGAGTCAGTGACTTGAATCGATCATATTTAATCTTGGCACTCTAAGTTATAGTCGACAGACTCTTCCCAATAAATTATGTTCGTGACCACTATCCAATATGTGCGATAAGAAACAAATTCTGAGAAACATTTAAGAAGGCACATACTATTATAACTTAACGATCTTATAAAAGTTTCCGCGACGATACCTTATAGAAATATGCTTTAATTAATTGTCAGTCTACTTTTATAAATCCAGCCGTTTATGTACAACGTTAGACTGTACTTTTTATTGCAGTGCTCACACGACATGCTACAAATACATACACAACAGTCAAGGGAATAATGCAGTCTGACTTGTTTACCTCTGAAATAAGGGAAGGCATTTAACTGCATAATTAGTGTCATAAACAAAGCAAAAGAAAATGCAACAATAACTAACAATTTAGCAAAAATGCTAAAAGGAATAATTTTTCAAGATTAATTAAAAATTCAAATGATTTCCAGACAATACGGAAATATGTTTAATTACACATATTCTTCTATATAATCTCAGCCAGGATTCAGACAATAGCATTAATGCCAGACTGCCCTCACAATTTGGTTGACACATGGCCTAGCAACTACAGATGAGGAAGAGTAATTGGAGCAATTTAAGTGATATCCCGCAAGGTTCTTTTCTTGGCCCTTTGCTTTTAATGATTTAAAATGTATCTAATTAATGATTTCACACTTCATAAGAAAGCCATTGAATTTTGCTTTGCGAATAACACAACCTTGCTTGGCATTATTGATATAATCCTTTTCCTTGAACAAAAATTTACAACAGGACGTTGAGGCAGTTATACTGTGGTGCGAAATCAACAAAATGTAATGAAACACAGGGTAAATAAACTAATTTGGTGACAAACAGAGCAAGGCAAATAACAAAGAAATTAGATGAGATCAATATATTTTTTTTGAGAACTAAATTAAATATCACAGAAAATCAAAAACGTTTAGGTGCGATTACTGACAATCATTTATCGCGGGAAAATTTAATAAAGTGCGTGCTGTCCGCAGTATCCTCCAGAAGAGCCTTATTGAACAGTTTTTCTTCGTATGTGCAATTATCTGTGCTAAACATGATTTATATCAGATATATATTGTATTTACTTGAGTATGACTGCAAAACATGGGGGTATTGCAATCACACTTTAATCATAAAACTGAACTTAAAAACGGATCCCAACTCACATCTTTACCCGTGGGTTCGAGTCTCGGGCTCGACCAGTGTGGGTTTGTGAGAAAGCTTGCCAGTAATTTCCCGTGGGTTGGTGGTTCTTACCGGGGTTTTCCAAGGTTCTTCCTCCACTAGTTATACTGGCCGCTATGTATATGCAATCAAGCGCTGAAAAATAGCGTTAAATCTAAAAACAACAACAATTACTAACAAGCCGCTAGAATTAATCCAGGAAAAGGCCATACATCCTCACATATATTGTTAATTTACTGCGGTTACCTTTTCATTTGCCTGAATTCAACACAACTCTGTACAAGATATGATATTATAAATTTGGCAGCAGCATTGTGGAATATTCCAAATGATACTAAGCAAACTTCAACACTCTTTTATTTTAAGAACCCGGTTCGCAAAAATCTTTTTTGATTATGTCATACCTGAAACAAATCGAGATACCTAACATGGATACCACACT
>JAECUM010057048.1:0-17468 GCA_016617855.1 Megalonaias nervosa
ATAAATGGTCTTATTTGCAAGGGGAAGCTCGACCCAGTGTTTGCTTAATCTTTTGAAGAGAAACTGAAATCTTAGTGTTCTTTGTAAAGGATTACTGTTTTATCAAGTCAGTTTTAAGTTCGATTTCGGATAATTTCCAAAATCAAGTCTACAATGAAATCTATGAAACAGTCATGAATGATTCTGAAGTCACTCCGGAAATCTTTTCTTATATAGTTCAAAAAGACCTAATTTAAGTCTGATTTGTAGAATTAGTAGTGAACAAAGCCTAATCAATCTTTATTTGCCATTCAGTGTGAACTCGCGTTACGGATAAGTTGATTATGAGGTATCAGAACTACAAGGGCTTAAATTGTATCGCAAGAATTAATCTAGCTTTTTTTTTTTGTCAGCTGTTATTCGTGTTGGCCGTCAGTCGGTAGAGAGCATTGTACTTTCTCACACTGTACGTGAAAAGTGGATTGTATGAAAATATATTATATACTTTAAATGCTCTGAGAATTAAACCCAATTATTCCCACAAAATGCAACCCCACCAAAAAAAAAAATTCTTTAGAAAACTGAACATGACATGTATGTATGAATGTATGTATGTATGTATGTATGTATGTATGTATGTATCCATAAGGTTTGAAGACACATATATTAATAATATCTGCATATTGTTGGCAATCTAAACCTGTTCCTAAAGGTTTAATGATCGGGCAGACTACTCTCTTCGCTTAAAATCATAAATGGAATGAAGCGCATAAGCGCTCTTCACAGTAAACTCCTGGTAATGTAGACTACATGTAGTATTCTTCTCGTTGGAATGAAAGTCCTGGTAAACAGAAAACCTGGTTTTATTCTGATAGTCAAATGCAAATCTAATGATCCTGTCTAAGATAGATGGATATTTGTATGTCCGGTAATCCGAAAAATATGCAAACGATTTGCCGTAGACGTCGTTTACTGTCATGCATAAAAAAATCTGTGTATGATTTGGTTTTCGTCTTTTCTTACATTTTAATATTTACGAAAATAGTCTAATGTTTTGTATATCTTTGGCATCAATGTATTATATGCATATATGGACAATATGTGAAATAGGAGGTAGTCTTAGTACGACATACTCATCATTTACCAAAGCAAAGAAACACTACAATCACCTTTATATTTAGACATTATTAATGAAAACGTCAGCTTGGAATATTTCTCAACATTTTTTCAGTTATTAGATTAATCAAGGTTTATAGGTCAGTTTGTCGCGGAATACACATCATTTAGTGCCCGATCAAAATTTAATCGTGTATCATGGCGAAGTGACTCGTTTTTTGTGTTGTTTTTTTTTTATTATTATTTCTTTTTTTGTTTCTTCTTCCTACACCTATCCACATAAGGCGTTCTCGCTTTCGGAAACGCCATTTCAAGGTCCAAATTTCACTCTAATTAATTTAAACTTAAGACTAAAATTATGATATACGATTGGTCATTTGGAAGTCAGATTTACATCTTAAATGATCAGATCTCTGAATTCTATTATTGATATTAAATCCACACTTCATTTATGTTGTTGAAATTTAAGCGAACTCTCATTTTTCAAGGATTCCCACCTCTACCCATCAACCCCATCCACACACATCCACCTCCAACAAGGGGCGATCAGCACTACCATTGTTAATAAAGCTATATCTAGAGGTTTCGTCAATATTTAACGTAAAAGTCAGCATTAAGAACTTAAATGGAGGTTGACCCACAGTTTGTACAGACAGTAGAGTTGTTTACTTTTATCACTCTCTTTAATATATTTAGAATTGTTATTCTGTAGAATTTGTTGCGAGCAAGACAGAGATAACAGGCATAATTAATCTTCATCTGCAACTGTTTCTTCTTAGACTAAATTAATTATCAGGTAGCAGAACTACAAGGGCTTACATTGCATAGCAAGAACTAATTTAATTTTTCATCCGATGCTTTGGTGTTGGCTGTCAATTTATAAAGCTCATAGTTTTTTCTTCTTGTTTTTCTGCCTTCTCGTTCAAATCAAATCATTTGTTAGCGTTGTTGTATTGGGTTTAACGCTACTTTTCAGCACACAATAAGCTATGAATGGCGACCAATACTCGAACGCTATATATTTGCGGGCGCTGTATTATCGCGGCAAACAGGATTTCCCAAATAATTTTGAAAACGCGCCGTCTGTCGGTTGTAAACTGAGGTAAAGCTGTAGCCAGGAAGGACTCAAATCTGTCATTGCACAATTACCTCTAAAATGTCAACCTTTTTTTGATAATTCTACACTGAAAAACAATGATCATCACTTTTTTGTAAAGTGCATGTAATTCCATTGATCTTCATACACAAAATTCTTTCAAACTTACTGTATCTGCATTGGTCTTCATTACGAAACATACTCAGTGTATCGTCTGATGATTATTGGTAATATACCGATGGTGACGTACATGTCCTTACACATTTACGCTTGGAATTTCATTCCATTCTATGGTAGCCAATATGGACCAAAGTTTACAAAATGTTGCTTATGATCCTACTTATCCTACATAAATAGGAAAGCAATAATAGTTAAACTATTTAAAAAATAATCAGTGTAAAGTAATTTGTTATACCAATACTATTGGTATATCAAATTGTGATCCGCCCATGGCGCAATAATACGCATATATAAACATTCTTGGAACTGTGTGCTGTTGGGTCCATTCAATTTCCACTCATTAATCATTAGTGAGGTATGAAAACAACGATAAAAGTAATAATAATCCCCGTTTTCTAAATTAATTTAACGTGGTACACAATTTAATCTCAATCCCTTCTTTTTCCGTTTTCCCCCTCCCCTCTCATCACAAGGGACAAAATATGCAGAAATCTGGAGTGAGAGAGAAAAATAAATTGGACTGGATAAAAAACCTTGAAACTGAAATTGCACCAAGTAACCTACAATATCGTTCTTCATAACGGTATGTTTACACTTCCCTTGGGACCTAAAGTGTTTATATAATCAATGATACAAAGTTGCAATTGCCGGTCGACACAGTGCCTTAAACCTATTATAAGGTTCTAAAACTCGATTATTATTATTAATTAAATATGAAAATATCCAAAGGCCGCTCTCTCTCTCTCTCTCTCTCTCTCTCTCTCTCTCTCTCTCTCTCTCTCTCTCTCTCTCTCGGTCGGTAGCAATGACTTAGATCAACTTTAAATAGATTAAAATATTTTAATTACCTCTTGTTGGTTCGTCGTTTTGCTTAGATTCTATTCCACGCTAATTTCCTTGCGCCTAATGTCAATGCATTGATGAGCGTTCAGTATTCAAGAATCAATGTGTATGTAGGCCTAGTGCTCTACTTTCTGCATTAAAACCGTCTTTCATGTATACATCATAAATGTAACTTATATTGATTTAATCAATGTGAATAAAAATTGAAACTCAAAAATGAAAACAATCAACTTATCAGTATGAAAAGGTGATTGTGAATAGGCACAAAAAGCAGAACTACATTTTGTAGCGGACACACTCGGCAGGGATGTGAGTTCATTCACCCAGTCAATACACAGTTGCCTCTCGTCAATCTAACTCAGTTCTAATGGCAAATATATGTATTTGTATGTGATATAAATAAAATATATGTATAGTATGTACCCTGTATCAATGATATACCACTCGTTGTATAAATATTTCTTTAAAAGGAAACTCGGCTTGCCTGGTGGTGTAGATAGCATTGGTAGTGATATTATAATGTTTTAATTGTACTGTGTGATGATTTTGTCATACTTTCGAGTTCTCGTAATGTCTTCAAAAAACGGGTTAGACGTTTTGGATGAATATTGGAATATATGGAAACTTAACGTGAACATTTATGAGACAAAGAATGGGATATGTAGAAAGGTTGTCCGTTACATGGTGTTTACTTATGGTGATACAACTTTAGAAACGACAAACAAATGTACAAACCTCCTCGTCATTCGTACACTTTACGGATTGCATGTTAGCTGTCCAGGTCCGTAGAGCCTGGAAAGCAATATTTTTATGACAAAGATATATTTATAAATTTACTACTTCGAAGATAAATAATTTAATTAGTATTTTTCATAAATTATTATTGGAAATATGGAACTATTGTTATGATATATGTAGTCTTATATGTAGCAAATAATGTTGAAAGAGTACATTTACAGTTTGTCAGCAGTTTATAGGAGTTAAGAGAAGAACACAGAATAATGCTATTAACGTTGGACTTTGAGGAATCTCGTTTATTGGGAAACTATATTAAACTATTATCAAATACAGGCGCAAGAGTGTGACTTCTCAAGATGGAAAGAACATAGCATGATGCTGGATGATTAAATAACATTACCATATAATTTAAACTGGATATATATAGTTGGAGACTTCTTGTCTTGACTGGGATTGTATGAAGTTTTGGATCAATTAAAAGCGTAGGTAATATTAACATCATATTGGGCGCTGTAAAACAAAGACAGACCAATAATTTTGGATGGAATTGGATGGAAAGATAACATAATCCTAACAGAGCTTCTTTTAGCAAAATATTTTTCCATTTTTGGCCTAAAATTTATCTTGATAATGTTCAAATTTGAAATTTAGAAATGATTTATCTCAATTGCAAGTGTGGTCGCATCGATTGGAATTGAAGCTGGTAGGTGGGCAAGACTGTGCAAATCAACTGAAGAATTACAATGTTCCATAAGCAATACACCACACGTACGGAAGCGAATCATTTTACATTTTTCGAGTATATATAAATATTTTACAAAATATACGCCAAACAGAATGGAAAGTGCTATCGCTGGATTCTACAGAAGGATACTTGATAATATTAGGCAGAATTAATATTTAATACAAATAATACTTTCATAAAGGTTAGAAAAGTTACTCAGGTCCGCTGGTAAACGTCATCCATCGTCTTTCCTGCACGCACCAGTCCATATACTATCACGACAAAGCTCACACGCATGAGTGCATATACCACCGATTTTACAGCACCACTTTCTGATTATGTGTGCTTAGTCGTGATGATATATGGACTGGTGCGTGCAGGCAGGGCGATGGGAGCCTTTTACCTGTGGACCTGGATTCGATTGTCCGTAGAGTACGAATTAATTATTATCTTACCTGTCTGATAGTATTATCTGTATTAAATATTAATTCTGCCTAGTATTATCAAGCATTCTCCTGTAGAATCCAGAGATAGCACTTTCCATTCTGTTTAGTGAGTATCTGTAATTCTCAATAATTAATTATATCTACCTTTCTGTGTTCAAGAAGATAATCATGCTGTGTTTGCAGTGCTCTACTTTCTTCATTTAAATCATCTTTTATGTTTAAATCATAATTATGTCTTTTATTTACTGACTCAATAAAAATGAAAATAGACGCTAAAAAAAGAAGCAACTTATCAACTTGCAAAGCGGATTGTGAATAACTGCAATAGGCACATAACTACAATTTGTGGCCTAAACTCTGGGCAGAGATGTGAAGAGTTAACAGTATGCTGCAGCCAGTCTTAACTCAGTTGGAAATGTAAGAATGTGTCACTTGATATGATATATAGCACATGTGTGTATAGTATGTATGCTGTATTTTTATATTCTGTTGGCATATCAAACTGTGATCCGCTCAAGGCTTCTATACTCTCTAGATCAGTGATGAATTTCCACTAATTAATAATTAGTGACATAAGAAAATATCGAGAACATTATTATTAATACATATTTTCTAAATAGATTAAACATTGTACGCAATTTCATCAAAATCCCCTGCTTTCACTTCTCTCTCATGCAGTGGAATGAAAGAGAAAATGTATACAAATGTGTGTTTGTGTTTGTGTGTGTGCGCGTGTGCATGTGTAAACGAAATTATTACTTGTATATGGCTGTTACTGTTTAGATTCAGTTATTTTATTTATTATTTTGAAGATGTCTTGACATGCAGTTTACTTATTTACAGCCATGTTCATATATGACAATATCTGCTAATACCCAGAGTGGCTTATGGAAGTAAACACACAGTCTTATCTTGTCTAATTCTACACTTCAATCTGCATTTGCGATCTTTTAATGTTAGTCTCACAGTTGCCTTGCACTGCTTGCAAGTTGCACAGCTGCCTCAACGTCATGCCAGTCTCACAGCTGCCTCCTACATCTTGTCTGCTGTCTCATGCATCTTGTTAGTCCCATAGCTGTTTGACACATCTTGGTATTCTCAGAGCTGCCCCATACATCATGTTAGTCCCACAGCTGTTTGATACATCTTGGTATTCTCAGAGCTGCTCCATACATCATGTTAGTCCCACAGCTGTTTGATACGTCTTGGTATTCTCAGAGCTGCCCCATACATCTTGTTAGTCTCAGAGCTGCCTCACCTTTTGTTAGTCCCAATGCTGTCTCATACAACTTCCTAGTCTCGCAGATACCTCATATTTTGTTAGTCTCAGAGCTGTCTCACACATCTTGTTAGTCTCAGAGCTGCCTCATACAACTTGTTAGTCTCACTGCTGTCTCATACATCTTGCTAGTCTCACAGCTACTTCACACATTTTGCTGGTTGGGAGATATTACTTGTTGTCATGTACTTCATTTTTTAAGGCATAACTGGGGCAGAGCATTCCTAGCGCAGTAGTTGATAACAAAGCCAGAATTTTTGAAAATGTCTTGCCTAATACTAAAATATTTCTTACTATGATTCCTGCATTTATGTGAAAAAAGCAATGAATGCACCACTTACGTACTCCTCCAGTGTTAAAATGACTTTCGATGTTATCAGCATAACTGAGCGCCCTCTAGATATTAGTACAAAAAAAAGTTATTTATTAGCGACCAGTACGTCAGAATACTCCACATGCACCTCTACACACTTTTTCAGTCTAATTGTCCAATTATTAAATGATATTTTCTATTGACTTTTGGGTATATACTTCACACTGGTAAAGCGCATTTTCAATAGCATTGCGACCTTTAAATTGTCTGCCCCTCAGCGGATCTCTGAAAACTGGATTCGGACAAAACCACCTGGAACTAAATCGGGTCTGTATTGAGGATATGACAAAGTATGGATGCTTTGAACCGTCAGGAAGCCTGTCACATCAGGGGATGAATACCTCAGATATCGGTGCGCAGACGGGTAGCTTGCTAGTGTTCCAGAAGTTTTGGCAACACTTTGGAGGCTTACAAATGTTTAGCGACGCTAGTAGAGTCAGGCACAGGTACTTCAACGTCTGGGCCTTTTGCATAATAATGCGCATGCAACTCTTTTTACTGTCCGACTATATAAAGATTTGTGGTCTCTGTTATTTTTCTCCAAACCAAACTTCTTTACTTTCTCTTGAGTTGCCATCGGCATAATAAATCCATTTCTCATACCTGTGACAATCTAATTCAAGCATATCTGGTTACTCTTTTTATATCTGTTTGGCAATTTCAATACGAGCCTGTTTTTGATTAGCCATCAACAAATGCGGGACCTATATGAAGTTCAAATGATTCTTACAAATATTATAAACAGTTGAAAAGAAATTCCCGTGACAATAGAAATTCCTTCCGCTCAGTATCGAGTATCTTCGTGGATTGACCCTGCAATCATAAGCACACATAACGGTCTTCCAGACCGTGGGTCACCTTCCATGGATTCCCAGCAATCATTAAACCGATTTAACCACCTCGAAATTGTAGGATATATCAGAGAATAACATCCGTACACTTCATCCAAGTTGGGATATCAGTAGGTGAGTACCCATACCTTTTACAGCATGCTCTATGCTTAGTATTGTTCTCCTACGATAATATTAGGTCACTATCATTTACATAGGTTACGTCGCACGCATATATCTACAGAAGCCTATAACAGCATGCTGCACATGCAGCTGCCGGTCATTTTAAAGAACTTTTCTTGGTCTATACATCGGTATATATATATATATATATATATATATATATATATATATATATATATATATATATATATATATATATATATATATATATATATATATATATATATATATATATATATATATATATATGTGTGTGTGTGTGTGTGTGTGTGTGTGTGTGTGTGTGTGTGTGTGTTCTGAATTTTGGCCCCAATAATTTTGTACGTAGGAACGTAAAATGTCGTAATGTTGGAGTTCTTACCTGTGTTATGTAGCAATATTACATTCGAAAATTATAGACAAATATTCTGATTGTGATTCATAATCGTTTATGTTTGTAACAATAACTATCTCCGTATACGTTTGCGTACCTTCTGGTTCTCTTTATTTTCCTTCTTTTCAAAAGAATAATGTCCACATATTTCCTTGTGTAGTTGTAACTGTTCACATATAATTCAATTTGCCTTTACGGTGCTTCTATTAAGGAGACCCCGGTGGCCGAGTGGTCTGATGCGCTCGCCTTTGCCGATCCCTGCCATCTCACCGCTGTCCGCGTTGGTTCGAGTCTCGGGCTCGTCTAATATGGGTTTGTAAGCTTCCTACCAGCTGCTTCCTTTGGGTCGGTAGTTCTTACCGGGCTTTTCCTGGATTCTACCCTCACGAGTTACTGTCCGCCATGTATAGTCTATCATGTGCTGAAAAATGGCGGTAAACGGAGAGCAACAAAATACCATCTTCAAATGAATTTCTTTGATGCAAATCATCTTCCTGTACACGGACTAAGTGTGTCAGCTGAACTCCGTTACATTACGTTGCGTGTTTCTTGCAGTAATACGGTACATAATCATCTTTTCGACCATTGTCACATGTTTTGCACATAGACCAGGCGACTACTACTAAATCAACCGAACAAAAGAAAACAAATGGATACAATCACGCCATCGAGCTTATCAACGAATCGTTATAAAATATTAAAGGAAAATATTACAGAATATTTCAACTAAAATCTACTCTCTTTCATGATCTTTGCTGAAGCGTAAAGCTATTAATTTTCAACGCATTATTTATCTAAGCGTTTAAAAAAATTTCAAATTAGAAAACTGATCATTGTGAGGGTAAATTGGGTTTTAGAATATTCCAACACCAAATAATTCGGGAGTGTCTGATAGGCATATTACTTTCACATTAATATACAAATGTACTCACCTGTAAGTCAAATCCAACTGCAAACAGAATGGACTTGATCTGCCGTCGCATAATGGACCGGCAGATTAGGGTCTATGTTGTTAATTATACTGATTGCTCTTAATAAAAAGCATATACCCAGAACTGGTTGCGCATTTTGCGAAGGCAGATCTTGAACTAAACCGTTTGTATCTTGGCTCGAATTATAAGCGAGTATACGCGGTTTTTTTGTTTCTAAATCGATATGATTTACCGACAAGTTTATGTTGGTACTATGAATGCGTCATCAATTTTTAGAAACCTTCAGATAATGCTGACCAAAAACTATTTTTTTTTTTTTTTTAAATTCTGAATTTTGGCTCTCTTAATGTTGTTTCTATTTTCTTCAAAGAATAATTGGTTATACTGGAGCCATTCCAAAGATGGTGCTGACGTAGGACATGCCTAATTATCGAAATTGTTTTTTTAAATCACCCATCGTTTACAGCGAAGCTGTTGGTATAGTTACTTTGGGACAGTTTGATGTAAGACACCTTTAATAAGGCAGGTCACTGACTGTATTTGAAATGTAATTTAGGTCTCTTAATTATATTTCGACTTTCCAGCAGAGATAAATAGGTCATACTGGGGTCTCATTAAGGTTTTGTATAATAACCAAAAGGAAAATAATTATTAAAAAAAGACAAACATTAAGGAACCGAAAATGAACGAATGGCAATAGAAAATATAGGTAAAGTGAAAATAAACTCAACTATTAGGTTAGAAGTTTACTAAGGATAACTTATATCTGTTCATCCCATCTGTAAGGATGACTTTGAGAAGATGCATTGTATATATATCTTATCCGTAGAAAACTAAAATCCGCGCCCAATACCTATGTCATATGGAATACATTTCATATAAAATATCATTTCGTCTGGATTACATTACTCCTGATCTGACTGCAAGTAATATAATAACAAAACGTCCAATAGGCGAGGCTTTACCAGCTTGAATGATACGTGATGTCTTGTGTTCTTGGATGATTTGTAAAAAGTGAGTCCCTATTAGAGGAATAAAAATTTATTCGCAAAATATTGAAAAAGGATTAACAAATTTTCTTTTCAATACCAATATTTACAAATTATGAGCTGTATATTTAATTAATTTTGCAAAAAGAAAGTCATATAAATTAAACATGACATAAATTATTATGTAGAAAGCGAGAAAAGACATTTAAAGCCGAATGAGTTCTAAAGATAGTCCGAAAGGATCAATAATGACAAAGCAATGTAGCCATCCAGATGGGCTTGAAGGCTGAAAATAAACCAGTATGGCTAATTTGTACTAATTTGTTAAAAATGTGTAAGTATTGAGAGTGGTAACATACTTTGCAAATTCTGATTTATTTTAATTGGAACATTTATTGCTTTTGGGTAACATTTCCACGTTATAAGAGTGTCGGCATCGGTCTTGGTATGACACAGGAGAGGGAAAATTGACGACGACTGGATTTTTGACAACTGTACCCAGAAATCAGCTGTTTAATCCATACAGTCTTCTTAACTATTTTCCATTTAACGCTCTTAGTTTCATTAACATTCCTGAACTAAAGAGCAGATGTAAAGTGCATTAGGCGTTATTCCGTTCGGTAAACTAACGACAGAAACTCATCGGAAGTAAATTAGTAACGCCCATGTTGTATGAGCAAAACTTTCGTAACATTCCAAAAACATTAAAATCAACCTGGTATTTTGAAATCTTGTAACTCCTTGCACATTTCGAAAGAAATGATGATGCAAACTGTGGATCAGTACCTCAGAAATGTTTCTTTATGTTGATTTTATATAACAAGCATTTACAAAATTCATGGACACAGATAGATCTGAACACAGACATATACACAGACATCAATGGCACCGACATGTTAGATTGCTTGTTTCGCTGTATGCGTCCATCTGTCTCTCTGTTCGTCGGTGTATAGGTATGTGCTACAATTTGTAAGCTGGCCCAACAACATTATTTTCAGATGAATGAAGTATTTTTCATTAAAATTCAACTTATATGAACTATAAACAAACAGATAATCAACTTGTATAATAAATTATTATAAATAGACTCCTACTACCAGATCTGCATAAACTTCAAAAGAAAGTGACATTTATTGTTTTTAAAAAAGTACAGCAATAATGTATTTGTGTACAGATATTGAACCATTCATAATATTCAGCAGTGCCAACAATTTATCTATCAGTTAACCCCGATAAATATGGCAAATTATTGATTCTTCTAGCATACTTGCGGCAAGTTGCTCAAGATAATCTTTTGGTTGACGGTTCAAAACTGCGTTGCCTCAATAACTGGGTTTATTGCAAAACTACATTCATTTCGCAATCACATGTTAAATGGAAAATATTTTATAACAATTTCCATTTTCTGTAAAAGACTATAGATGTTTCAAACGTGGGAATATAAGCCACTTACAAGTAGTTGCAAATTAAGCTATTTGAGCTTATCCGGCAAAGAAAGAGACTGTAAACACATTTATAAATATATTTACATCACCAGTAAACGTCAACAGATCGTATAGACATCACCAGCAAACGACAAGAGATGGCGTAGACATCACCAGTAAACGCCAACAGATAGTGTCGACATCACAGTAAACGTCAACAGATCGTGTAGAAATCACCAGTAAACGTCAATAGATCGTGTATACATCATGAGTAAACGTCAACAGATCGTGTTGACTTCACCAGTAAACGTCAGCAGATCACGTAGAAATCACCAGTAAAAATCAATAGCTCGTGTAGATAGCACCAGTAAACGGCAATAGCTCGTGTAGACATCACCAGTAAACGTCAACAGTTGGTGTAGACATCACCAGTAAACGCCAACAGATCGTGTAATGATTCCTATGTAAACAATCACTTAACAAAGAGGTTCACGTTTCTTGCAGTCGAGCACATTGCGTAATGTTTTACGTTATACTGTTTGACTAACAATGGCTTTTTGAAAATTATAGTTTCGTTTATTTCCTTAAAATTACTGTATAATGTATTTTTCATTAGTTTACATCACAACTAACAATCGTTGTAAATGATAGACATAATATCAAAATCATTTTATACGAGTGCTTGAAAGGTAATACAGTCTCCATTTATTGATCCAAATAATATAAATGTCATGCTTCTAATAGAACTTCTGTAGGAATACATATTCAAGCATATCAGAACATGATGGGAAATCTTGTATTTTGACATGCTAAAACATAAGGTTATATTCATAATATATGGAAAAAATATAGGAAAATGTGCAAAAACAGATTCATTTGTGACGTCGTAATGTTTACACATATGACTTTCATTGAGCTTAAGAAAATAGGGAGAGGGTTTGCAACATTCTACAACAGAGAAACAGTAGTTGTCGTTAAATGAATTTTAAAGGAAATAAATAACATTACTATTTAATTTAATAAAATAAGAATCAAATCCTTTTACAACATTAAGCAAAATTTTTGACAGCAATTCATATTTAAATGAAAAAGATATTCCCCTTTAAAAAGAAGAGTACCCAACAAAAGTAAACTGTGCTGGAATAAATTCATAAAGAATTATTTTAAAAAAAATAAAACACGGCGGAAGGACGTTATTGACTCACTACGTCTGCGAGAATGAGATGTGCATAGTCTAATGTGTGTTATTTGTTGTAGGTACCATGGGCAATCATAAATTAGATTATTAATATAATTAGATGGAATTTTAGTTGCAATTGGTTTGGCTCATTGATGAGCGAGTTAGCTGTAGTTGCTTCATATATAATGTGCATGCGATCAATTGGGAACATGTAAAGATCTAATTCAGTAAAGGCAACAGTCTGTAATTTGAGAGATAAATCACAATGCGGAAAATCTCAAGAGACTTCCAACTCTACAATGATAGAAACAATTTAATACGGAGTTTGTTAGATGTAGATGATATCATTTTAAAACCATCGATATACATCAAATTAATGGTATACTACGGCTCGATTTAACTCAGATTATATGTGCACAATGTAATTCATTTAAAATGTACATTTTTTAGTTCGTGCAGAATTCCTGCATTTTCATCGCCTGTTCATGGATCAAGAGGTTGCGATTGTTGCTAAGGATAGGTTTTTGTTTTGTTTAACGTCATTTGTCAGCACATGATAGGCTATATATGGTGGATTAAGGATCTGAAAAGTATTCAAGACTTCCACATTCTTCGCTAAAATGATAACAGGATGCAAAATGTTGACTACATTGTCTCCCACCTAACGTTCATCCCAAGAATGAGTTTCATTATATTTTACTGATGACATGACATAATCTGTATTTTAAAGGTAAAGGAAGGCATAATTGGCTGCTTCATACAAGATAATGATATAAAATTTTCAGGTCAATATATCGCAAATTCAGTGGGTTTTGGAAAATGAAGAGTTAAGTGATAATTGGATATTTGACTTTTTAAAATCAATAGTTGGAAAACAATGCGAGGTTTGGTTATTTGTGCTCTATTCACCCAGCACGTGGACAAATAATTTTAATTTAGAAGTCATTTGTTTAATGTCTCTACGTAAGGAAACATTTGGAAACCAGAGTAACACATCGAGGGAAATGTTAGCGTTGAAGAAACTTTAGCACGTTAGCGGTCTCAGACTGTGATAGCAAATAAAGGTCGCTGCATAATTGACCTTTTTAAATATTTGAAACGTTTTCGATCAACACTCGCGAAAATAAGAATAGCCACCATGGAATCCCTGTTTTTGAACAAAATCGCCAAATTATTCGTCCATGGAAAAAAAAAAAACTTCAATGCTATGTGAGTGAAAGTCTTAGCCAAAAATACAAAGAAAGCAAAAGAGAGATTATTATGGGTCAAGGTCATGGCCAAAATGATACCAGCTGATCAAAATAGACTGCTGTGAATTAAAGTTTTAGCCACAATGATATAAAAAGACAGAATAGACTAGTGCTGGATAAAGTCTTATGCATAGGTGACACAAAGAGGTCAGGAGCAAACTCCCATACATCAGTTATTCTTAGACTGGTAGAAAGCGTCATAGCCAAAATTACACAAAGAGACAAAAGTCATTAAAAAATGATACAAGAACACAAAACGTCATAGCAAAAATGATACGAAACTAAAAGCCATTGCTAAAATGGTTCAGTGAGACAAAATGTAATAGCCAAGCTGATTAAAAGAGGCAAAGTCATATCCGAAATGACACAATGTGACAAAACCTAGCGAAACTGATGAAACAAGTGGACAAAACATGATGGTATCAATTATACGAGACAAACGTCACGGGCAAAATGATACAGGGAGATAAAATGTCATGCAAAAATTAAACATGGAGGCAAAAACTCCTAGACAAACCGCAATGTCATAGCCATAAGGATACAAGGAATCACAAACTCCTAGCCAAACCGCCATGTCATAGCGATAAGGATACAAGGAAACAAAAAATCATAGCCAGATTAATACAAGTAGAAAAATTGGTACAAGTCTTAGGCAAATGTACAAAAAAGCAAAAGAAGTCTACCTAAGGGCAAAACCTTGGTCAGACTGATAATAATAAAGCATTTTACTGAGTCAAAGTATTGTTCAATAGTCTAATTCAAAGATGTAATAGTAGTCATCTATGGGTCTAAGTCTTACTAAACAAGATAACAGTTAACCTAACGCTATTAGGAAAAATAGTCGTAGCTAAAATGGGAGAAGGACACAACATGAGGACTAAAATTATATAATACCAAACCCTAACTTTGTTGGTCAACTGATGACCGGTGTGTGTGTGTGTGTGTGTGTGTGTGTGTGTGTGTGTGTGTGTGTGTGTTAAAGACACATGAAAGTTTAATAAAAGGCAACCTTGTCTACCTACCTCAAAGATTTTATTTCGCAAAATTAACACATTTGTTTTGTTTCTATGTACATGTTATGTTGTTGTTTTTTTTTTTTTTCTTCTAATGATTACTTCTAACAAACTGAATAGATCCAGATCTGCCGGCGCATTATGAGACGGCCAAGTCTGAACCTACGAAGTTTGCAGTGTAATCCGACTTATAAGTGAGTATATACGGTATATGACAAGCACCTGGCTTTATATCCTTTTTGCCAATGTTATTCTATGTATATTGGGTAAAAAGCATACACCAGAGCTACTGGTGCGCAATAGTCACTAGAAAACGTTTGTGCTGTTGTTATTAACCACAGAGATTTGCAACGAGACTCATGAAAAATTGATGCATAATTCTGAATTAGAAATATGCTTGAAACAGAAACGAAGAGCTTGTGTACTCGCGTTTAAGTCGAATCCAACAACATAGACCAAGATCTGCCGTTGCATAATGTTCCAGGAGATATGGGTCTATGTCATTTTGTTAGAAATAAACAGTAGATGAAGTCATATAGACTCCGATCTGCCGGCTCATTTTTTGTAGATCTGAGGTCTATGTTGCTTGCAGTTGTATGCAATTTATAAGCAAGTATATCAGTATACAGTAATAAAACAGACACCAGAAACCAACATATTTGTTGTAATTAGAATGCCACAGTTTGAATGTGCATGTGTTCTTATGTCTTCACTGTTTACTGACAATAAATTGCACACATCTAAAAATCTTTTTTAAAAACATGTTAAACCATATACTTTTACAACATTCACCTCTTCTACATGACATCAGAAAAAGAAAGATGAGAATATCAGTTTAAAACTTGTTTGGAAATGGAATTATCATAAGTGACAAAAGTCTAAAAGAAATAGGGTTTCAATTCCATTCAATTAAACCTGTTATAAATGACATCCAATCTGAAAAAAAAAAAGAAATATGTCCTCTATATCCAAGATTTGTTTTACAAAGTTAAATATTTTCAATCTTTAATGCGATTACGATTTTTTTTAATAACATAATACATGCTACACTTTGAAATCAAAATCAAGTTTTGGTATCAATTAAAAGCAAGTCTCCACCTATTCGAAAGGTGGTAAGTGGGCAATTTCTAAAGGAATATTTATTATAATAATTTATGGCATTCAGTGAAATGTCTTTTATTTATAACAAAATCTAAACAATTTTGATCCAAGCAAGTAGTCTTGTGTCCTTTTCACTAAGTTGTTTTCGATGGACATTTTAAAAGTGTAATTTTTAAATATACGTTCTTTACTATACATAACTGCAAAAAAATCTAAATTGCATGATAAACATGTGTTGTGTGCTTATTTTAGATAAAATGCATGTTTGGACAAACATCCAGTGGAAAATCGAGAGCGGGGAATACATTCGTCAGTTAGTCAGGAAATTATAAAGCTTGATTATATTGTCACAAGATAAATAAATTAACAAGTCAGGTCGTTATTGCTTGATTGCGTGAACATTATTTTTACAAGAATGATTGAAGAGAAATATAGACGGATGACGGACAAGACGAAACTAATGTAGTGCAAACTATAAAAAAAAAAAATCACTCCAAGTTGTTCGTATACAATTTTAAATATTATTTCTATGGTTAATATATACACCTGCACAATGTCCAAAATGTGGAAAGATTATGTTTATAGACGGAATATCAAGACATGAAAATAATGATAAACTATTTTTAAACGCGGATATTTATGTAAATGAGAAATCAAGAAAGAAAGAAAAAGTTAAGGAACGCCTTTAGTGCATATTAGCTATAAAACAGCCTACCTAATTTCCTGTATATGCATCAGTCAATAATGATCGAAGACTGATTGCATATTGAATAATCACATCAATAAAGGTAGATTGGTCTGACTGGCAACTGAACTATGCACACATGAAAGTAGATTGGTCTGACTGGCAATTGAACTATGCACATATGAAGGTAGAATGGTCTAATGGGTAACTGAAAAACATGTTTCCCATTTATGGTCACGCAACCTATCAATTAATATAGAAATTGTTTGCAGGACGATAGTAGGACAGCTAAGGTAAAAACTATGAAGAAAGAAAACAGGCGTTGCGGAGCATTAAGAAAATGAAAAGAGCAATATAAATGCTTAGAGCTAATTAAAAATATCGTTCAATGAATAGGTAATGTAAAATGCCGTTAATTACGTACAATCACAATTTATTACGTACATCAAAATGATGTTGCTTTAGTCCATCCCATGTTTTGATTTTTAACTAGTAAACACAAAGGAATGACGTGATATAGTCCAAAAAAGCTTAATGTCTATCACATCAGGATGCAGTTTAAGATCTTCGCTTTATTCAATTTTATGGCCTAATTTAATTAATATAATCAATGATTTTTGTTAAATTAACATATGTGATGAGTTCAAATAAAACTTTATGGAACTCATTAAATAACTGAATTCTTTGCTTGTCACGGTTCAAAATATGGGTTGTTAATAGTCTGTCCTCGCCAA